>BQNB010059790.1:0-37179 GCA_026074375.1 Tanacetum coccineum | reverse complement strand
TTTAAAATCTACTTGAGATTAGCACAAGTCTTCATTTACTAATGATTCAAGTATATCATGTTTAAAGTCTACATGAGACTAGCACAAAATATCATCATTAATTGTTAAGGGTAAAAGCTAGAACTCTACACGTTCGATCTTACTAAGTGTAGTGCGGTTGTCCTTAAAAAGCTTCTGGAGAAGCTAGGTGACCCCGGTCGATTTCTTATCCCATGTGATTTTTCGGAGTTTGATAATTGCTTAGCCCTAGCCGATTTAGGTGCTAGCATAAATCTCATGCCTCTTTCCATTTGGAAAAAGCTTGGACTCCCGGGCCTAAATGATACTAAAATGGTGTTAGAATTAGCCGACCGAACAATTTCCAATCCAACCGGTGTAGCCGAGAATGTTTTTGTCAAGGTAGGAAAGTTTTACTTTCCGGCCGACTTTGTTTTTCTTGATTTCATAGCCGATCCTCGAGTACCGTTAATACTCGGGAGACCTTTTCTTAGGACAGCTCATGCTTTAATTGATGTGTATGAAGGAGAGATAACGCTTAGAAATGATGATCAATCTTTAACCCTTAAATGTGGTGATACGCCTTCTATTTCGTACAACAATCTCGAATCGTTGAAGAAAGTTGATCTTATTGATGTTACGTGTGAAGAATATTCACAAGAGGTTTTAGATTTTTCCGACTCAGTTGCATATGGCAATCCTTCTCCCGGATACAATCCAATTGTTTCAAATTCTTCTCCAACTCTCACTCTTTTCGGGGATAGTGATTTTTTACTTTTAGAAGAAGCTGATACTTTTCTTGCTATAGTCGATGATCCAACTTCACCGAAAGTTGATGATGCTTATTATGACCCAGAGGGGGACATTCTCCTTCTCGAATATCTTCTTAATAGTGATCCTTCACCGTCACTAAATCAAGGAAGTTACTTACCAGAAATCAAGAAAGAGCTTAAAGTTTGTAAATCTGCCGAATCTTCAATCGATGAACCTCCCGAGGTTGAACTTAAGGACTTACCTCCTCATCTCGAATACGCATTTTTAGCAGATAACAATAAGTTGCCTGTCATAATTGCCAAAGATTTGAGTGATGATGAGAAGACCGCTCTCATAAAGGTTCTTAAATCCCGAAAGCAAGCAATTGCTTGGAAGCTCTCTGACATTAAGGGTATAAACCCGGAATTTTGTTCTCATAAAATTCTAATGGAAGATGACTATGAACCAGCGGTCCAACATCAGAGAAGGGTTAATCCAAAGATCCATGATGTCATTAAAAAAGAGGTTGAAAAACTTCTTGACGCTGGATTGATCTACCCAATCTCGGATAGTCCTTGGGTGAGCCCAGTACACTGTGTACCAAAGAAAGGAGGAATGACCGTAGTAACCAATGATGATAACGAATTAGTGCCGACAAGACTTGTAACAGGATGGAGAGTATGCATAGATTATCGTAAGTTGAACGAAGCTACAAGAAAAGACCATTTCCCTTTGCCGTTCATGGATCAAATGCTTGAGAGACTCGCAGGAAATGAGTACTATTGTTTCCTCGACGGTTTCTCGGGTTATTTCCAAATTCCAATTGATCCAAATGACCAAGAAAAGACCACATTCACCTGCCCATACGGAACGTTTGCTTATCGCCGCATGCCTTTTGGTTTATGCAATGCACCAGGCACGTTTCAAAGGTGTATGATGGCAATCTTCCATGACATGATTGAAAAGACAATGGAAGTCTTCATGGATGATTTCTCGGTTTTTGGAAATTCTTTTTCTACGTGCCTCACCAATCTAGAAAAAATGCTTAAACGGTGTGAAGACACCAACTTAGCTCTAAATTGGGAAAAAAGCCATTTCATGGTGAAAGAAGGTATCGTACTCGGACATAAGATCTCGAAGAAAGGAATTGAAGTCGACAAAGCTAAGATCGATGTGATTTCTAAGCTACCTCACCCAACACCCACTACCGTAAAAGGGTATTAGGATTTTTTCTCGAAACATTTTGCAGGTTTTAAAGTAGATCATCAAGGACTTTTCAAAAATTTCTCGACCCATGACACATCTCCTTGAGAAAAACACTCCTTTCATTTTCTCAGAGGAATGCATTCAAGCTTTTCAGACCTTAAAGAAGAAATTAACCGAAGCTCCAATTCTGATTGCCCCCGACTGACACAGTCCTTTGAGCTTTATGTGCGTGTGCTAGGGACTATGCCATAGGTGCGGTTCTTGCGGCAACGAATTTGAGAAAACACTTTAGCCTATACTTTATGTCAGCAAAATGATGACCGAGGCGGAACTGAACTACACCAACAACAGAAAAAAGCAAATGTTGGCTTGGTGTACGCTTTCGTAAAAAATTTACAGTAATATCCTCATCATGAATAAAGTATAGTGTTTACGAACCATTCCGCCGTATTACTATTTGCAAGGAAAAGATGCCAAATGCAAGATTGTAAGATGGGTTTTACTCCTTAGGAATTCGATTTAAAGTAATTCGATACGTAAGGGAGACGGAGAATACTGCTGCCGATCATTTATCCCGATAGAAATCCCGTATGAAATGTTTTTTGATCCAAAGGAAATATTTAACAAAAAGGTTTTCCTCTCGGAAACACTTAATAGGTGACTTCTCGTTGGAGACCCCAAAATTTCCCCGTGGTTTGCCGGATTATGCAAATTTACCACCGGCGGGGAATTTCATTGTAATGGACTGTCAAACTCAGAAAGAAAAACAATTTTTTCAAAGGATGTCAAACACTATTTTTGGGTCGGACCCTTTTCTATTCAAAATCCTGTGCGGATCAAGTGATCTGGCGAAGTGTTTCGGGCAAGAAGCTGTCGAATCCTCACATCTTGCCATAGGTGGACCCACCGGGGGACTTTACGGTGCCAACTAAGACCGCCAAAAAGATTTTTGGACTTGGATTTTATTGACCCACAATCTACAATGATGCCCAAGAGTTAGTCAAAAAACTGTGACTCGTGCAAGCGTTAGGGAAAAATTTACAACGTGAGAGATTGCTCTCAATTTCCATCCAAGTGTGTGAAATCTTTGATGTCTGGGGCATAGACTTTATGGGACCATTTCCATCATCTAGAGGAAATAAGTACATACTCGTAGCAGTTGATTATTTATCCAAATGGGTTGAAGCCAAGGCGCTCCCCACAAATGATGCTAGAGTTGTAGTTAAGTTTTTGAAATCTCTTTTTGCCCGATTTGGAACACAGGGGCTATTATAAGCGAATCGTGGGGACCATTTATGTAATGCTAATTTGCTTAATGTTATGTCTAAGTATGGGGTCACTCATCGTCTTTCTACCGCTTACCACCCTCAAACGAGTGGTCAAGTCGAGGTGTCGAATCGTGGGTTAAAACGTATTTTAGAAAGAACTGTTGGAGAAAATCGTGCCTCATGGTCGATAGGCTTGATGACGCTCTATAGGCATTTCGTATCCGCTTTAAGACACCAATTGGTTGACCCTTACAAACTCGTGTATGGAAATCAGTGTCAATCTACCTAATCGAATTGAGCATGAGCGTCTATTGGGCATTAAAACATGCTAATGTTCGATCTTTAAAACAAAAAATTCAAACCCCAACTATGGGGGCGATCACGTAAGCCTGCTACTTAATGAAAGCAATGAGCTTCGTGATCAGCATACGAGAATTCTTTGATTTATAAGGAGGAGGTCAAAGAGCTTCACGATTCTCATAAAGATCAAAAACCGCATTTTCAAAAGTTGGTGAGTGATCAAAGTCTTGCTTTTCAACTCTCGTCTAAAGATATTCTCGGGAAAGCTTAAAACCCGATGGTCCAGGCCCCTTTCACTATAACCGAAGTTTTTCCATATGGCACTGCAAAATTATCTCACTCTGACGGATCAAACTTCAAAGTGAATTGCCACCGACTTAAGCACTACTTCGGGAGGGGGGACACACAACCCTGGTTAGTCACAGATATCCAAACTTAGCCCTTAAGGACGAATGAATTCAGGGGCGATCATCGAGTCAAGCTTATGTGACTCGGTTTCAAATAAACAAAGTGCTTCGTGGGAGGCACCCCATTGCTTTTATCTTTTTCTTGCTTATTTCTAATGTGTTGTGAGGGATGGCTTGTACTCTTCCATTCTTTGCGTTTTTTGTTGTTTGTGATTGTGAGTGTTTGCAGGATTGATCCAAAATTTTTGAGGAATCCCCCCCACCCCAGGGGGACCCCCCCGACCCCCTCGTGTTCGGTGTTTTTGTCCCGGTTCACCTCGAGCTTCCTAGCTTTTGCTTGCCATTGTTTGGGAAATCCGATATCATTAAAGATTTTATCGGCTAACAATTATTTTATAGCAACACTTAATAAACGGCTTAAGATCTTATAGATATTTGTGATTCTTTCTTCATGTTTGAGTTATAGTTCGACCTTTTTGAGTTCTTAGTATGAGTTTTTAAGTCTTTTAGCTTGGGATACATTGAGGACCCCCCCCAAACAGTGTTTGTTTTTAGGTATGGAGTGGTAGTATATCTTTCGATATGATCCTTGACTACTTGTACCCGTTGTTCTCACGGACCCCGTTTTCCACCAAAAATTTTCAAAAATATGAAAATTTTTAAAAAATTATCAAAAATTAATATAAGTGTTTTTGTCACAATTTTGATTTTCATGCTTGTAAGAATAAGAGTAAATTTTGACTCCGATTAAGCGTGTCTCGTTGAGCTCTAGCTTTTTCCTTAGCTTTTAGGCTAAGCGTTCGCTAAATTTGCGAAGAACAAAAAATGATAAAGTTAGGTATGGGTAGGATGCTAAACAAAGATTATTCAGAAATCTTAAGAGCTCATATATGTAACTTGTTGCTTTTTCTCCCATAAGCTCTTAACCGGATTAATATACGTGCAGTTTTTTGGGATTAAACGTAAATCAATAATTTTTTATGAATATATTAGGCAAAAATAATTTATGTCTTTGTTCAAATTGTTACTTGAATTTTCAAAAAGAAGTCTTATATATTATATATAAAATGGAAAATAATCGATGATAAAGAAAAAACAAAATTAGGGAATTATAATTAATAGAGTGTGAGGTGATAAAAGTTTATACTTTGCCGGCTCACAACGATTTGTGGTAGTTTCTAATGAAAAGCCCATAGTTAGAATTAAGATCCGAGACTGATACAAAGGTTTGTTTGCATCTTACCGGCTCACAACCGAGATGCAGCCTTCTATAAAGATGGTCGAGGGTTACAATTGCATAAATGTCTAAAATTGTTAAATTAAAGTAATAACTGACCTTCTTTTTGTTTAAAATTCAAATATGCTTTTGTTTACTTTGACTATTTTATTTTTTATGCTTATGAATTTCCGGGAAACCTGAGAGTCTTATAAAACCCTAAGGTCCGTGCGTCCCGATTTACTTAGTCTCTGTGGAGTGTCCGATGCCTGGTCAGGCAGTAGGTTGGGTTGTTTTGTGCCGAGGAGATGAAAGTCGCTACATGGGATGATCTCGCCTTTAAACTCATTATTCTAAGGGTAGACGTAAAGCTTTAGTTGTTGCAAATGTTGGTTGCATGGTTGAAATTCAAGATAGCCCAATCACTTAGATATATTAAATGGTCGGAGTGAAAGTCCACAAGTTGCAATTATGAGTAGTGTTATGCATCCTTACTGATATTTAGCTTGTGATTTTGTTTTAAGATTGGGTTTGGATAAGTGAAAAGTCGGGGGGGGACGATGAAATTTATCCTTTTTGGGGCATTCTCGATCGAAAAGCATCTTTTCTTATGATCCCTAACTGTTATGGAATAACGAAGTCGATTTAAATTCTCAGTTATTTTTCTTAAAAAAAGTTTAACAAAAGGGCAAAAAATGGGGGTGTTTTATAACTTGTGATTTCGTAACTCTCTCATAAATGTCTTTGCTATTTTTCAAAGATTTTGTTTTTCGGGAAGTTTTGAGATATTTTGTATAAGGCATTTAACATTGCGTAAGGACAACGCAATAGCCTAGTTTAGGAATTTTGATTGTGTGAAAAACACATATCCGTTTTATATTAAAAATGGCCTTAAAAAGACAAAATTGTGCTTTAAATGCTTGAATATTGCTTGTTTTGTCTTTGTGATTGTGTAGGTGTGGATATTGCAAAAATCCATAGAAAAACAGTTTTATAAACCAGGCAAAACACGGACACGGTGGAGAACGTGAAGGAAGAGACACACAAGAACCGGAAGTTTTCTATCAATAGTCAAACAAAGTCAACTCATGGTCAACTTAGTAACCTTTGGTTAAACTATGGTCAACACTTACAAAAAGACAAAGGACTCAAAATATTTACCAAATTAGTGCCTTAGTTTAACAAACATGCAAAATAAACCCTAAACCAAACGGGCTTTATTTCTTTCGTTAAATCCTTATAACAAATCCAAAGCCCATTTCCTGTTAATCTTACCCAGGCCCAAAACATTTATAAATCAACCCAAGTCAACCCCGGGTCAAAAGAAAGTCAAACACCCCCTTTCAGTTAAAAAGAATAAGCGGGAAAAAAAATGTTGTTACTATTCATTCATCACTAAACACTTTAACCCCAAAGGTTAAAAAACTTAGGGCGGCGAATACAAATTGGCACATTGGATTGGGTAATTAAAGGGTTGATGAAAGTACACTGTTCGGCAGGGTTTTAAAACGTCATCAAAATGTTCTAATTGGTCCAACACACTTGGATGTGATCACGGGCAAAGTCGTAGAAAGCACAAAAGAAAGGGATTTTTTCACTCGGCCTATCACAAAAGAAGCTCAATCCTGTCACAATATCACGGATTGCCTCTGTTGGCAATCCGTGTGTGAGCGAAGATGTGATCTATACGGCCTCAAGATTAGCTTCAATGATTGAAGGAAATGAAGGGCCTGGATTGAGAGGGAGCGTGTAACGAAACTATAGACCTAGAAGCTTCAGCAGGCCAAACTTCCTTAGAGATAATCTTGGTATAAATAGCCTCACTCTCACACACATCAGAAGAGATAGTTAGTTTGTAATTTTCAGCTTATTTAGTTTATGTAATTTTTCTTTCAAAAATGTTTTAGTTAATGATCTCTTAATGTAATGTTTTAATTCAAGTATTGTAATCAGTTGTTTTTTAATTAATAAAAAGTTTCTTATTAAGCTCTTAGTTCTTTCATAAGCTAAATTTTCTTAAAGTATGGTTCAATAAGCTGTAAATGTTTGATAAGCTTCTCATAAGCTCATAAAAGCTCATCTAAGTCTCTAAGCTTAGATTTGAGCTTAATTAGTCATTTAATCTACTCAAACCTTAAAATCAGCTATAAGTACCCTTGCTTATGATTGTTGGAGCTTTTGGTTGTGATGACTTAAAAGGAAGAGTTCGTTGGATTACTGGCTTTTTTTACAATTGTGCTAGTAGACAAGATCTTTGAGTAATTTCAACCTTGGGTTAGCTAAGGTTTGGTTAGTTCCTATTTCCTTTTCTATTTTATATTCTAGCTTACTCTGCCTTAGGTTGCCTTATTAATTTGCTTATTCTGCTTATTCATTAGCTTATTGGGATAGATATTGTCTTATATTTAATGAACTTATTTTATCACCTGTCTTAGCTTAAATTAGTGTAGATCTTAGTTTTCACTTTAATCTGTCATATAATCATAAAAAACTAAAAATATTAGCTTAGCTTTAAGATCTTTGATTATGGCTTATTTGTTGGTTGATATATGTTCATTTAGGTTCTTATAAGCTATGTTTAGCCTTGTAATTGAGTTTTGAGTTTTAAATCTTAATTTCAAAAGCTTAAATAGAATTTTCTATGTTTAAAGGAGTGTTTGGATTAGTGCAGTTTGGCCTTCAAAAGTCAAAGTAAATTGGTGATTTCACTTTGGTCAGCTTTGATTTCATTATTTATTAAGTTTTGAAAAGGTTTGATGAATTAGTTTGTTCTTATAATCATTTTGAGGAGAAATGTGTTTTATTTTGCACTAGGGGAGTTTATTTTCTTAAGATAGCTAGGCAGTTTCTGATCCAAGCTTCTCTAAGCTTGGATTTTGGTTGATAAGTGTTCATTCACACTAAGTGGGGGTGTCAAAAACAGGTTTGACCCTTAAGGTAACCTGCATTTTGGTTTAGCCCATTTGCCAAGTGCATCAGATAAGGATTTACTGCAGTTCCTTATTACAGTCCCTTTTGATCACAATTTAAATAGCTTAAGTAGAATTTATAAGCTAAAAATTCAGTAGGATTGTAGCTTACATGTTACTCAAGATAGATTAAAGCTTGCTTTTCAAATTCAGCTTTTTTTATATCCCCCCCCCCCCCCCCCCCCCCCCCCCCCCCCCCCCCCCCCCATTTTCTTCTCTAGGGTAAACTAGCTTTGTAATTTCACAAAAATTCTAAAAACCAACAACTTGTCAGTAAGTAGTTTCTTAGCTTCTAATTTTAAACTTTTAGCTTATAGTATCTGTTTTTATGATCTAGATTCATAGCTTAGTAGTAGATTGATAAGTTTTCATAAGCCTAGCTTCTGAAGTAGCTTATTATGCAATTTAGCTTAATTAGATTTTGAGCTTTAAGAGTTATCTCCTGAGATTAGTATTTAGATCATTAGATTCAGTTAGCTTTTAGTTATAATTAAGGTTAAGTAGCTTTTTAGACCTTAGCTTCTAGACATTTTAGGCTTGGCATTTTTTAAATTAGTTTTTTGGTTTTATAATTTGTGCTTATTTGAGGGATGTTGTTATTTTAGTTTAAACTTCAGTTTTTTAAGCTTTCAAAAGCCTACTTCCTGTAACAGCCTATTTCACAAGCTCTTTCTAATAAGCTTTT
The DNA here is from genome assembly GCA_026074375.1 of Tanacetum coccineum. Classification (NCBI taxonomy): domain Eukaryota; kingdom Viridiplantae; phylum Streptophyta; class Magnoliopsida; order Asterales; family Asteraceae; genus Tanacetum; species Tanacetum coccineum. The sequence continues at coordinate 28,378 of BQNB010059790.1, read as the reverse complement.
GTTGCTTTAAGCTCTTTTGAAAAGCATTTTTAAGTAGAGTTAAGCCAAGTTTTTGGAAAACCATGTTTACTTCATAGGGTGCTTTATTTTGCTAGCTTATTTCTAAGCTCAAAAATGCCTTAAGGGGACTTGTTTGGTTCATTTTTGCCTTAAGTGTTATTCTTAATTTTAGCTTTTAACTTCTGGTTTTTGCTTATTTTTGTTTGAATTGCTTATTAGGATTGTTATATGTGTTTATAGCTTTATATTTGTCTGTTTTTAGTTATACTGTTTTTAGCTTCATTAGCATTAAAAAAAACCTTTTTAAAGTAACTTTGTCACTTTTTAATGCTTATTTATGTGCTTATTTTTAGTTTTCATAAAAAGTGTCTTCACAAAAGTTACTTATTTTAAGCTTATTTTCAACTTTGCTTTTATAAGTTTTTCAAAAAAAAAGAAAAAAAGGGGAAAGTGGAAGTCGGGGGTGACAAAAAGAACATCGAACCCCCGTCGACCTCAACACTCTCAACACTGTATAACACCCACACTACTCCAATGCGCCCTTTTGTGGCCTTTTTCATTAGACTCTTACATTAAATAATCTTTATACACGTTTTAGCCTATAAGCTTAATAAGTTGTTTCAGCTTATTTCGTGGCTTATTTGATAAGCTGTGTTCATAAGCTTATTTTTCCTAGGTTTCAATTAGTATAAGCTAATTTCTATATTTTTCCTAGAATTTTTATAGTTCGTTTAGTATTTTTAAAATTTTATTTTCATTAAAAACTTTTAAAAAATCATAAAAAATAGAAAAATAATCAAAAAAATATAAAGCTTTTTTAGAAAATTTTCTTTTATCTAAAGTGCATAGGAAAAATTAGTTTTGCTTTCGTAGGTTTAAATTGGCAATATTTTGTTTTTTTAAGAACGAGTTCGTTACGTTCTCGTTTTTCGTGTTTTAACGCTCATTTCACTCCCGTTTTTGTCTCTAGTTTCTTTAAAATTTACTTTATTATTCAAATAGAGTCCATTTAAAAAGAAAATTTTAAGTTAGGTTTAATTTTAAAAATTTAGAGTTTTTGACCTCATTTAGGGGTCTGTTTGCGTTTTTTAGTTAAATTTTAATTTCCCGTTATTTGTCTTCATACTTAATTGTTAGAATTTGTTAAATTTAACTTTTAAAAAACAGTTAGATATCAAAGCAAGCTTTGTCTTCAATTCAAATCATTGTCCGAACATCAAACGTGGTGTCAATTCACAAGTCGTTGGGGCTTCGGATGAGTTACGACCGGGAATCATACTTACCCAGGTTTATATACGTATTATATTATAGTATATTTAATAAAGTATTTTCCTTTTTCCTTTGTCCTCAAGGGTAGTTGGTAATTTTTCATCATAGTGTTATATTTTATAATTACGTATATATAGGTTTTCTAGCGAATCAAGAATATATACATCTTAATACATCTTTTTATATATGGACTTCCTCGAAAGATGTAGTATATATTCACACTATGTTTTCGTCTTTGTAGGTCTAAATATACACTTTAATGTGTATGGCATTCTTGTCTACGATGATGATGGTTGCCTTTCTATATTTCTCTTTTCGGTTCACTCATATATAGCATACTTGTCTCGAACTATGTTTGCAATTAATAAATTTTCTTTTGTATGGTTTCAAGCATATCACATTGTGGTATATGGCTTTGGCTCACCAAATGATGAAGTTTGCACATCATTCATTTACTTTTTAGGTCATTTGACGCCCCTCGAGCAAGGGGGAGCATTCGTCAAGAAATCATATTGAGTCGTCTATACACTTTGTTGTATATGACATATTTGTCTAAGGACAAAACCTATTATTGCACTAATTTTTGTTTTGTAGGATTCATCCCTTGACGCCTCGAGCTAGGGGGAGATTTCCATTGAGGCATTTATAGAGTGCATCTTATATACACTTTGTTGTATATATTTTACTCATCCAAGGACGAATCTAGTTTTGCACTTATTTTTGTTTGTAGATTTTTAATCATATATTGCCGCCTCGAACAAGGGGTAGCACTCGTCCAGGGGGATCATGCACGCATTCATCATCATTTTTAATCTTCAACAATATTTTGCGTTTCGACCAAAAGGAAGATGTCATTTTATTCATCATATAGTTTTCATATTTTTTTATATATGTTGCACGAAACTAACCATTTTGTAGGTTAAGCTTTCAAAATTTGATCCATGGATCTGCTATAGACCAAGGACAATTACCTAGAGAATGCAACCACATAAGGGGATATAGTAGGGACCATTTAAACTTCAACTGGAATGATGCAAACTGCCTTTTCGGGGGAGAAGGAGAAAAATGAGTTAAACTCCAAGGGTCACACCCTTTTGTATCGACAAAGGGGGTAAGATGAGCTATGTAAACGCGAGAAACGGTAATGTAAAGGTATCAACGGGGGATACAAGTTAACTTTATATTTCTAAATAATACGTTTACATATTTTGTCAATATCAAAAAGGGGGGAGATGGAGATTGTTTTAGTGCAAATATTATGGTATTTAATCTACACAGTCTCATTTGTTTTGTTGATGACAAACATGTAACTTGTAACACATAACGTAAATTGTACAAGTTACTCGTAATCATATTTTGTCTTATCATACATCAACACATCTTTCAGTCTCGAGTCTCGTCTGTTACAATCACTGTGTTGTTACATGTTTGTTATGTTGCTTTATGATCAAACCTCATTTCACATTTTGCATTCACAAGTATTTTTATACATATGCATCACTTTTATTTTTACACTAAGGTTTGCGTCTAAATATATATTTTATTTAAACAAGTAAACTTATTTTGTCAAGTACTAAACTAGGACTTTTTATTTTTACATCCACAAGTTTACTTTCATTTTTAGGTAAATAAAAAGAAAATGTCACTTACCTCATGCATGACATCACTTTGATATCTTCAGGTATCTTTTCAAATCTTGACAAAATATTTGGAGATCTTATTAGATTATGTAGGATTTAGTATCATAAAATAATCCAAAATCCGGATTTGCAAAACTGTGTACCGGTTCCCTGTGTTTACACTGGCCGGTTCCATTTGGTAGAGGGAATCAGACAGCAATGGGCTACAGGACAACCGGTTCCATAGGCTTGTACTGGCCGGTTCCATTGTGATGATAGAACCGGCGGAACCGTGCTACACTATCAATATTTGCCTATAAATACCAAGCCATTTCTCACCATTTACTTATCCCTTTCACACACATATTCTCTCTAATTGTCACAGTCTTTTAGATTTGTAGGAACACACTCATTAGTCACTTTCATTTGCATATGATTATAATGCTCTAACATTTATTTTGTTGTAAGCATACTTCTATGATGATCCACCAAAGCAAGCCTTAGAAGATCTTGCCATTTCCATCCACCACAAAGCATATTGATATGAAGATCTACAAGATTAGAGATCTCATTATGTTCATCCATTTGAAGGCTTCCCATCAATAGATGTTCATTTAGTTTAGTCATTCATATCCATTAGACACATTGTCTTGGATCATCATTGTAATAACATCATTATCTTGTATTACCAACTATATTATATGGTTTATGTGTTTATGTCATAAAACACAAGGTTTGTTATGTTGGGCCATAAAACATAACGGTTTGGGTTGGTTCTACTCGGTGTGTAAGGATTCGGTATTTAGCTTTGTACCGGATAAAGTGTAAGCGGGCGATGGTGTTGGTTTATCCTTTGTTAGGGACTCGGTATTTAGTTTTGACGGAAAGAGTGAAGTGTCGTTGTTGTGTAAGGTTTTTTCGCCCGAGGAAGGAGCGTGTTGCATCTAAATGAAGTAAACTGTCGAGTTGGGTACCTGGGGAGTGGAGTAGGGCGAAGAGGAACTCCGTGACCGAACCACTATAAATCATCGTGTTCGGTTTGCTTTCTCATTACATATCGTTATTTCCTTTCGTTTTAATTGTGCTTATGTTGTGGATTGATGAATATGATTGTGTTGTGCCTACTTGCTTATTCTATGTTTCCATTATTCATATAGTTATAGACTATAATTGGTACTTTTTATATTACGTCAAGTTTGTTCGGGCATTTGTTAACACCCCATAACACCACCTTTTTATTAAAGAGAGGTGATTTGTACATCATTTTTTTGTCATCTACCACTAAAGTACACCCGGTGATGCACACAATACAACACCCAGATGCATGATTAGTGATGAATGACAAAAAGGGAGTACAAATCATCTCCCTTTATTAAAACAAACTAATAATTTTATTCCATTAATTAAAAATAAAAATTATAACGCTTAAAAAAGCATACGAAATTAAAAAACAAAATTCATTCGAAAAAAACATACGAAAATAAAAAAAGCCTACGCCCTAACTACTAATTCCGATGCAAATTATATTTGTCTTTGATTTGTTTTTTTTTGCATGTTGATCCAATACGCGTCGTCCTCCGACAAATCCTTCGTGCTAATAGCGAGAAATTTCATCTCTTCCAAACGCAATCAACGTCGGTCTTTCTTTTTTAGTGACCATTGTACGCGTTTTTGGCGGGCTTCCCCGTTTGATGGACGAAGCCTGGGTGTCTTAAAGTCTCCGTTGGCTTGACGAGTACTCCCCCTGGTGCTCGTCGTGGTATCGGATTTTGTTTTTTGCCAGGACATTGGTTTGTCGGGTGGTCGTGGTTTGCATACCGGACCGAATAGTATCGTTATACCCGGGGAATTGGTAGTCTCGGCCCCCCCCCAGGTTAAATCACACGGGTGGTGAGTCCCATTTAGCATTGGATCTCAAAATTTCCCAACTTCTTTTTTACTAAACAGGGTAATTTTTATGCTCGTCACGATAAGTCGCTCTAGCCCGTTTCATAACATCCAACTCGTTTTTGCCGCTTTTTCCCAAACGTACGTTTCGTTTGTAAATGGGGGCTTGAACTTTTGGCAATTATGATAAAATGTATGCCATTTGCTTGTTAAAAACATATCCTTGTTACGTTCTTTTGGAATTTTAGCGCTATTGAACTCGTTTTAAAACCCGAAACAATATCGTTTCTCCTTTGTTGATTTATGACATTTCCGTTCCTCGGAAACTCAAGTAAACATTTTGCAAGTAGGTGTTTCCTCGGCTGGTTGCCAACGTAAAGAAACCCTCAACACGTCGGGATTTTTTTTAGAAAAGGTTTCGGATCCTTTGCCTTTTTTGCGGCCCGTTTCATTCGTCTTTTGGGTTGGGAATCGGTTTGTGGTTGTGTCAGTAAGATTGTCGATTGGGTTTGTGGTTCTTGTTGAGGGAGTAGTGGTGGGTTTTGTTGTAGATTTTGGAAATCACGTTGAAATTGTAAAAAGCTTGTTGTTGTTGAAAAAGTTGCTCGGGAGTCATCGGGTATTGGCTAGAGAACCCGGGAATAATAGAAGAAACAACCCAACGGCGGAAACACATACCGGTCCTTAGGTTTTTTCGTCTCGCGCCGTCGTTGCCAGCCCAGATGGTCCCGATTTTCTGTTTTTGTTGTTATTTTTTGTATTATATTTGTGTTTTAAAGGGTAAGTATGGCCAGTGGGTGTGTCGTGGCACCAAAAATATAAGAAAGGGGTGCTTTTGGTGTTGTGGTGAATTTTGATGTTATGAAAAAAGTGATGAAGTGGCATCAATTTTTCTCACGAGACCACTCGCTAGCTCAACTGCACCTAGTGCTCTTAAGACAATTTAAGGAAAAAATTACCAGATTTCCTATATAATCGGTAATAGGGTTAATAAGCCTAAATCACTCTATGTACTCACATGTATAAACTCATTATACTTTACAAATTCGTTAATAGTACATCTATACAGTATGAACTACCGTTAGATACCACGTTTCTTGGTTCGACCCCCCCCCCCCCCCCCCCCCCCCCCCCCCCCCCCCCCCCCCCCCCCCCCTGGAATTGTTTTTTCATTTTCTTTTACATTTTATTCCACAGAGTGGCGTGCCATGTCACTATTTATTAGTCTTTTGTAAGAATACTAATCCAAAAAAAAAAACCTAGTCCCCCCACCTGTTTCCTCTATCTATAGTACCCTAGAGTCTTCATTCTCACAACCTAATCCTACCAACATTAACCAATGTCAACTTCTTAGTCAATTCGAGGAGGCATCGTCCGAACATTGTTAATGGTTCAAAACACTAGCTCGTCAGAGTTGCTTGGGACTAACATCTATCCATGTTAGCAAGGTTCCTTAATTGTCGTAATTCAACTGTTAGTAACTATAATGTAGTTTTAAGTTTGTAATTATCTAATTAAAGGTTGATGTTTTTGATCTTTTTAAGAATTTTATTATTATTTTTCAGAATCCTTGTATATGCCTCTTTGTAAAACTTCATTCTAGTTGAATTGTCCTAGTGCTTACCAAACGAGTGGTACTCAAAACTCAGATTTTAGTGTTGTATTTAATACTTTAATATCTAAAAGAAATGGTTCTCTTCTTGGTCAGTTATTTGCTACTATAGAGACTTGACCATTGTGCAAGTTGACTTTGAGGTCTATCAGAATGTATTTGGAGACAAGGTTGGATAGCAAGAGAGATTCCCTAAAGGAATGATTGAGGAGACTAATTTTACCAAGCTGATGAAGATAAGAAGACAAAACTTTTTGGAGAAAGTTTGGAATTTGTTTGGTTGTTGTACTTGTTTTAGTCAGTTTCAATGTTATGTTTTAAGATTTCTAATGTTGTTTAATGTACTAGCTAACTCTCTGTCCATTTCAGCATTAGATCCATCTTGTGTTTGGTCCCCAGTAGGGATATCATAGAAATTATCAGGTTTAGGCTTAGGTTCTTTAGTGCAGTTAGATTTGTTATGTCCCGACTCCTAACATTTATGACAATGCATCACCCTTCCAACCCTACTAATTTCATTATCATTCTTTGATGGATGCCTAATCCTTTTTTTCTAGGTCTATCTGGTAATTTGCTTTCAACTAGTGGCATAAGGTTTTGTGTTCTGATTTCTCCACAACTTAAGTACAAGTCGGTACTGGCCTAATGGAATACTGATATAACTCTTTTTTCTTAAACCTTTTGTTCCTTTCTTGATTCATTTTACTTACTCCTAACTCTGGATCAACCTTTAAGTGAGTATACCCAGCTACAACATGCACACAGGGTATACCTGTTAATTCCCACATCTTGCAGGCACACTTCTTTAGGTGAATATTGACTCCAAAAGCTTCATCTTGTCTTCTCACTTCTACTTCGTGAAACCCACTGGCATGCACCACCCATTTTCCTAGGAAAATTTAATATAATCATGTATCTAGGACGGACAACTTATGCTTTGATATTGCTTATACTTGCTAGAGTGGATTTAAAAATGTTTACCTTTGTATGATTTTGAGAACTCTTTTTGTCTTCTAGCACAAAGGTGTGATGGAATTATTAAGCTCCTTAGCTGTCTTGTTTAAGAAACCAAACCCTTGCATCTAATATATTCTGATATCTGCACATTGTTATAATGGTTTCCTCTAGCAGACAATATTTTTGAGTAAAAACTCTTTAGATCCCTATTTTCAAATGCTGCACCAGGATCTTTATCCAGTTCAAAGTAGGCATTTACACGAGGTGTGGGGATTTCTTATCCTACCAACAAGGTGTAAAAGACTTTTCATCCAAGATTTTTTTTCTTCTTTACGTGTAAGAATTGCGCATTCATACTGCTAGCGGTGCTATTCCAAAATAGTCTTTTGATCGGCCAAAAACCCACTCCATTGTTTCTTGAAAGTTAGCATAGTTGTGGCTGGATACACTTCTTTGCGGTGCATGCTGTACAACAACTTATTTTATACAACTTCCATTAGTCCCTTAAGGGTAGAAGAAAAAAATTTTATTTTGAGTTTAATATAGGAACTGTTAAGTGATACCTATAAGGTTATGAATATATGCTGTTTTCATGTTGCACAGTGTCATGATATAACAGTCACTGGCCTGCCGCTCCCAGGATTGGTATGTTCAGCCATATAAGTAAGGTTGTTTATCCATGGCCTAGGTGTTGATTGTGCGCGACGCCTTCGTCTGCTAACCTTACTTTGGGGTTCTGGGGTGGTTGGGCTGAACGACAATATGATGGCATGTCGACATGCTGCTGAAGTATGATAATTGATATAATTGAACAAATGCAATATAATGATGAGACTTGGAATCAATGATGTGTAATATGAGAAATGAATGCTATATCTAAACATGATATGTGACATTTTAATGGTATTAGATTGACAACAATAGAGTTCCATGGATTATGGGTGAAAAATATTGCATCCGATAATATTGAAATAACACTATGTAATGATGAGAAATTTAATGAAAACAATGAAATACAAGATGAGGTGAAACTTGCGATATGAATGAGATGTTATGACAAAAACTAGCTAATAACAAAATATATTGATATTGAATGAAAGAATGATAATGTCAAACTGATGACATTGCAATGAAATTGTATAATAAATGATGGATTATATGGGAATGGATGATGTATGTGGCATGCTTGAGAGATGAAAAATGGAGATTTGGATTAATGTTAATGAGAATAGAATTTGGCTAAAACACTGCTATATTCGTGAATGCAATGCTGCGAGTGATGAATAAAAAATACTTGGGACTCTGATGTTTGTGCATTGCCAATGTGAGAATGAAACATATGTGAAGCATGCTATATGCATTGATGATGTCACTAATATGTTGATGTGATGTGAAAGATTTGGAAAATGAATCGATGAGAGATGATAATGAGTATGCAATGATTACAAGGAAATCTAGTGCCTAATGATGCAATTGAAAATGGATGGTGAGAAAGTTTAATGCTGAAACATGCTATAATGAAGAAATAGAAGTGCATATTCTACATAATGAATGATTTATAATGTATGAATGAATCTGTGTGCAGCGATGTGAGTGCACTGCAAAGTGTCATTCACAAATATGAACGTATAATGCTGACCAAATGGAATTTACAAATATGACATATGATGAAGAAACAATGAGATTGATAGTGAATGATTGTGAATGAATAGCTGATAGTTTTGTATGGCATGTGGTATTGGGATGATCGACATCATGGAATAAATCACCTGAGGATCAATATTTTTATCTGTTATTGATGATTAGCGGATACAAATGACATGAATAGTGTTAAACTATTAATTGGCATCATTGATTGGAATGAATGCCTATGAAATTATAAAATTGATGTGATGCATTTATGATTATAAATTTGCTAACAAATAATCAACATCGCTATGATGAGAGGAAAATGATTATGTGTGAGTAAAACAATAAACTATGAGAATATGAAATATACATAGCATTATTGATGTGAAAAAATAGCAGTTATGAATATGACATGGGAGAATGATATGTTGTAATTTGAAAAATGAATATATTACAGTAGATATGATAGATGAATTAAATTTGTCTGATGTATGAACTATGATGCTATCTGTCTTGGATAAAAGATATCAAAAACATCACCGCTTTGATCCAATGATGAATATAGTCCTAATAAACTGGTGATGATCACCATATGCTCATTTACATTTAATATATTCATAATGAATATGAATGATGGGTGGCGCCTGATGTATGAACATGAATGAACTGATATGATTGAACCACATGTAATAGTGTAATGATGCTTGACATATATATATAGATGATCAAATGGATGAGTGACTGTGAAAGATGAATGAAACGTTATGCTATGTTTTTGAAGAACATAACTAACATGTCTATTGTGATGAATGACACTGAAGTACTGGATTTGATTGTGGATAAGCTGCATGATAAATGATACAAGTGTGGACTTGAATATAATGAACGTGACATATATGAATGATAGTGTCGACGAAATTAATGATCGTATGATGAAATGGTCGGTGATGATATTTAGATGTAATGCAAATTTGGTGGGCATAATTTTGAAGTTATGATTACTGGATGTGAAAAACATACTCATCTAATGTATGAGTGATGAAATGAGCAAAGTGGACTGTTATAACTATGTGAAAATAAATGAAGAATGAACTTGCTGATGGCTTCATCTGAGAGTCATGAGATGAAGATGAAAATAGAAGAACAAAGAATTATGGAGATGCATGCTAATTGAATATGGAAATGATCGATATTTATTGATTTTCCTGATTGAATAGATAATATGCCAAGAATCATACTTAATTTATGATACAAATTGCATGATGCATAATTTACTGAATATTGGCCACACGATGCTGACTGTTGAAATGATGTGTCGACTTTGATAAGATATGTGACTGACAATACATGATGGAATAAAATGATCTGGATCTGATGGAAATTATGATTATGCTGATAATATCTGAACCTGTGAATTACAACTGGATCATTTGATACAACGTAATTAATGACAATAAAACGCACTACTGATACATTGATGGGTATGAATTGATCTTGATGATTGTGATCGAAATGATCTGATGATTGCTGACTAATTACTATGATGTTATCTGAATAAAATTGGGAACATATACAAATGTTGGACAACTCTATGTACATATAATTGAATGAGAATGTACTGTATGATATGATATCATGAGAATGATATGCTGAATGAGAATGCGCATGATAAAATTTATGAATGGAAAATGATGGATGTATGATCTATGAATAATATGATGCTGTGACCATGAGAATTGAACAAAGATATACTGGTACTTGAAAATGAATGCTGTTGCAACATGAATGAATGGAAATGCGAGTTGGAAAACTTATACGCAAGATTGGTGAAATATGAAATCGAGAAATTGTATGAAGGAAAAATTGAGATTAATGATTGATATAATCGGAAAATGTTAAAGATGATGTATATGATAGATATTTGACATGGTAACTGGAGCTAGTGATTTGCATATCGTTATGATATTAATAAATAATGGTTTTGTAATGAGATTCAAATATAAGTGAATGGAAATTTGATGTAAAATGTCTGCTGAGTATTGCTGATGACTGATTGCAAATGTATATACCTGATATGATGAAATGTATGAAATGTATTATGATGCCATGATAATGTGAATGGGAATGGTATGCATGTGAAGATGCTAAGATGAATGAATATTTATGATGATAAATAAGATGTGATGGAAATGATTGAAATGATGTATATTTGAGAGTAGCGGGGACTATGGATGAGATGCTATTGTACAAATGTGATGAGTGATGAGATTGACAATGATTGTGATGATGAACTGATGATAATTTCTAAGAGGGAAAGTATAGTGTGAATGTTAAGTATAACGTTCAATAATTGACCTATAATGGGGGGGGGACTAGTGATGCAAAAAATGTTTATTTGCTATTGAGTATGCACTGCATATTGGGAACAGATGAATGGAATGTGACAATATAGATGAAATTGTGTGATAGCTTATGAATATCGAACAATAGGTGAAATATATAAGAAATGAATATGCGTATTGATGAATATACCAAAGTGTGATGAGTATTGATATGACGTGATGAACACAACATGTCGCAGCGCATGTGATGTTACAAAATGATGAAATGATTAAAACACGGAATAAATTGATCATCAGGTAATTGATGAAAATGATGATATAAGTCCTGGATGACACTGCAAGGACTATATACTAACTTGTGAGGAAAATAAATGAAAAAAATGACTAAATGTATACCAAGAAACTGCTGAACTGTATTGAATTGATGCTTCGTGAATGTGATAAAGATGATGAATGAAGAATGGATGAGTAATGATAAGCTAAATATAAAGATGAAGTGATTGAAATTCGATAATGTGGATGTATGATATTCTATACAATATGAAGACACACTGATGACAATATGTGAGCTAATTGACCATCAAAAGAAACTGATACTGTATGGAAAAATGACCATGAACGAAAAATAATGAGAAAAATGTGGACAATTGGAATGACATGCAAATGATTGGAATGAGAGCTAAAAAAGAATATGTGATAATGACCTGATGATGTGAAAGGAATCTACTATGAAATACATGATCATTATGAATATCATGGATCAAAAAACTCATGATGAATGAGGACTTATTGATGATGACCTGACCTGTAATTCTGTATAAAGTCATTACAAAACACATGAATTGATAAAAAAATGAAAGATGATAACTTAATGAGCATACTATTAATGAATTGTGAGCGATGAATGATTCAAGGGACATATTTTAAAGTGTGATAAAGATGATTGCATAACTGATTATTGATAAAAATCGAATGATAATACTGAATATTCTGTATGAAAATAACAATGAAAAATAAATATATGATAATAAGAGTACAGATATGTCGAATGATACAATGCTTGTTGCAATGAAATCTCTTGGGAATGTTAATAAGATGATTGAGATATTGGGGACTGAGGCTACAATGGGTGATGATGAAAAAAATGTATGAACATGATCATGGCGAAATGAAATTCGTAATGAATTGCACATGAATCAACAAAGATGCTGGTGCAAAAATTAAAAATGAAATGAATAATGATCAAATGAGTGGAACTTGACTGTGTATTAAACTGTTATTGAGATTGTAGGCATACTGATCAAAATGTGAAATACTACTGGTACTAGAATCATCGTGAAACTGAGCATGAACGAATTATGAATGATCATGATTATTATACTGAGATCTGAAGTGATATGTTCGAAATGCTATGTGCAGCTTGGTATCGTAATATTGGGTTAAATATGATAATTCGCATGGATAAAATAAAACGTGATGTATATGACAAGTTATTGATTGTGCATGAATGAGAATCTGTGAGTCTTTGTGAATGAGATGTGAAATCGAATGAGTGATGATGATGAATGTGATCTGCTATGATTTTAAATGATGATGCTTAATATCAATGACAGGAGAATATAATAAAATATGAAAAATGAGAGGTATGTTTGGGGGGGTTAGACACTGTGGAGATGGATCATAACGTTGAAGATGTCATGAAATATTGAGGAATCGTGATGCAATCTAATGTGATGTAGATATTAATCAATGAATCTTGTAAATGGATGTAGGATAATGTGAAATATATGATGATGAGGTAAATGAAGCATACTCGCTTATCACATAAAATAATAATGAAATGGTAATATTATGAAATTGAAGACAATTGCTGATAATGATGAAATGAGCATATTAATATGTGCCTGATTCTTATATTAAAGACTTGAGAATATCGTAGTCTGAAAACCCATTCGACTTGTCTGTGGCAATATGTAATGGATATAGTATGCAACCAATGATTGAGAAATAACTGGCTGGAATGATCTACAGCTGTCATAATTGCACATGAAAAATTGCAGTCTGAAATGAAAATTCATGATGTGCTATTCTATAATTGTTAATGATGATGATGTGCATAAAAGGTATGTAAATTGAATTATAAAAAATTAGCTGATGCAGAAATGATGGTAGGATATGGATGATGATTACCTGAATGAACTATACTGATTGATGATATTTGTTTACTGTGTTAGATGGACGTAATTAAAAGTATATGAATTGCGACATATGGACATATTGATGATATGATGATTATGGAAATGTTTATGGAAATGGGAAATGCATCAAGGAATTGATATGAGATGGGATTATCTAACAAAAACTGGCATATGACTGGAGAGATAATGATGGGAATAGATATGAATGTGTGATATGAGAAACTCATCATTGTTTAAGAATGATGAAATAATGATATGATTGGATATAGGTTCTGAAATGAATGCTATGGAAAATGTTGATGATGAATGCGATAATATGTAAAATAGGGGAAATTATTTATAACTTGGTGCCTTGTACAGAATGAAACAGTAATGAGTGTTGAGAAATGAATTCTATACTATGGATGATTAATATGAATGGGACATATGAGTAAGTGAATCTGTGATAACTGGATGAATGCATGATGTGGAAAAATGATAATCCTGATAATTCAAAATTTGATGAATTTGACCAATGGTGATATATAAATTATATATGGTATGAATGAAATCGATGATATATTGAATATGTATATAGTAAATTAAATATGAAAGTGGATTGTATGAAAAAAATGAAATGCACTGACATGTATGATTGCTAATTACAATTTGATATATGCGATTAAAGGATGATTGAAAATAGTGAGGTAATAATGTTACAAGGTATGATGAAATATGTGAACAATCTGGATTCATAATTAGAAATGTGAATTTAAAATGAGTTGATATCGTGTTGTGGCAAAAATCAATGAAGTGTTGATATGCATAATACTTGATTTATGATATTATAATGATGTACAATATGTGAGAGATGAAATGACTACATGAGATGAATGATAATGAATGATGATTAATGAATACAATCAATTTACTGAAATGATGCAAAATGACCTAATAAATGAAACGTTGGTGAAATTTTGATTGATATGAGATATAAAAATTGATATGAAAAATTTTGATGAGAGAATAATGTGCATAATGAGTGAGATCTATGACGCATGAATAAATGACGCTAACATAGAGCAATGTGAATGGTAAAAATGCACTGTTGACATGGGATACTGATAATGATGAATGATATATGATAAATGGAATATTGATTTGACATGTGGCAAAGTAGTTATTTGATTTGCACATGGGAATGACAAAATGAGGGATGCAGATATAAAGGATTGCTATGTGATATATAGTGAGAGTTATGTGATGATATGCATGTAACGATGCATTGGAATTTAATTAATGTTGACATATGAAATGCAGATGAAGAAGAATCAATCGAATTGAGGGGGAATAATGAGATAAACCATCGCAATCTCTACTTGATAATATTATGTAATGTGTTGATTATGAGCAAATGTGGTAGAAATCTATATTCGCCTGATGACTGTAATGAACTATGAGTTCTAAATGTGAATGATTTCTCGTGTAATGACTGCTATGACATGACTTGCCTTGTAAAATGTATGAGACTGCAAACCTTATAATTTGAAGACCATTGCCTGAATGCGTCTGAAATGTGAACACTAGGTCTTCCCATTCTGCTATACTCCACCCCTGAACCAAATTGTTTGGTACCTGCCTAGTCTGTTAGTTCATCCCTAAGTCCCTACATTTCGCAGATCTACATCACCTTGTCAAAGCCCACTCGCGATCTCCATCTATCCATCCTACCTTCCCCATCCCAACACCCTGTCCACACACACCCTCCATCCACACAATCCCCACCCACATCACATCTCAATTCCAGAACTTCAAATTTTCCCTCATAATCCACTTCCACCACATCCACTATTTCACCACCTTAATCTTACTCATGGCAAGTAAGCAATTGGCCCTTGCCATGTGTGAGTAAAAAACACCCCATCTAAACCAATGACAAGCCTTACAAACATCTAGCTTCCAGCTTTAGTCCAGAATACAAACATAATAATCTCTGAAATATGTAAACCATCATCATTTTTTCTTACAAAATCAATGTGGACATGGTGATCCGGATTTGTATCCAATACAGCTTGCATATTTTGCCCTAATACCTACTGTAATTGTTCTATTAAAACCCCCTTTCATATCAAATAATAGCAACATGTTTTACCCTTTTACACTGTCCAAAATTAACATTAATCATGAACTTTGCCTTTATAGAATTCTGCATATACTTGTAAGAAACACAGGGATCGTCAATGATTTCCCTTGCATAATGCTCAGCTATCCTCTTATAAAAGACCAATGCTCCTAAGTTGTAATTTCTATAACACTTATGGTCAGGATTAAGGGTCTTGATTTGAAAGGATTTCTCAGTGCTCATCTAACCAGCCCATAGCCTAAATGGACAGTCAACTGCATTCTTAAGATTTTTCTTCTTTTCTAGTTTCTTTTTCCTCCATCTTTCTTTGGTTGCTTGACTTACATTACTAGGTTCACTACTTTCTTCACCTAGTTTCCCTTTGCCCTTATCAGAAGACCCTTCACCAACTTTCCCTTTGTCCTTATCAGAAGACCCTTCACCAACTTTTCCTTTGTCCTTATCTAAAGAATCATCTATTTAAACTTTTTTTTACCTCTTTTACCTGCACACTTACCAGCACTAACATCCCTCCCACATTTGACCAACAACTTATAAGTGTCATTTTGCATATACCATAACTGGTAACCATGTGTGACATCATAGTTGGCTAGGCATTGCTTAAGTTGTGGAGGAGATTCAAATTTCATGCCTAAAACAGGTTTACACTCATTCCAGGGAGTGTCAAGATCAAAAGATGGGTATTTAAAATCCTTTTGTACCGTATACTTAGGCTCTATAAATTGATCATCAGGCTCATTTTGTTCTACAAAGAACCTACCACTTAACATGGTATGTGATCCTCTATTTCACCTACAAAACTTACCTTTTCAACTAGCTATTAACAAGGGTCTATCTATGACAACTTAGGAATGTCAATATTCTCCTTACCCTCAGTTTGGAAGTCTACAATATCCTTCACATCATCTAGATTATCATTTTTTTCAACATCTTTAAAATCATTATTAATTTTGTCCTCATAAAGTCTATCATCATTTATCATCTCTAGAACATCCTACCCTTGATGCTCATTATAGATATATAGGTGACAGTCATTCTCAAATAAAGCTTGGACAAAATCATTTAATTGGTCATCATTAAGATTGGTCTCAAACTAAATTTCATTGGTACTCCAGGAATGAAATAGAAAAAGCTTAAGGGTTTAATCAAGTACCAATCTACGCATAAACAAGGAGATGTCATCGTATGGTCATACTTCGAAATTGTTGATTCATTTATAAACCGATATGTTCCCAAGCATATACCTAAGAGGATTCATACAAACAATCATCGTGGTACCAAATCCACTAACGAAAAGTACCACTGAACAAGAAATTGCAAAAATTAGGGTTCCAAACTTATTTAGGGTTTGAAATAAACACTTCAATGTGATACAATTATAGATGAGACATAATTAAAAATTTGTTAATAATCACTTACCAAGACTCAATTGAAGTTAAAATCAACGGAATTGAGAAGTATACATTTAAGGGTTTGTTTTTAGGGTAAGATGTGTTATAACTGCGTGTTATAAATGTACTGTATTTATAGGATTAATGATTTTTATTTAAATAAATAAAATATTTACCACCATCACTTGTACACGTGGTGGATTTGTCACTGCTGGAAATAAGTAAAATCTTAAAATGAAATTATTTACGTGATACCGGTTAAAAAAAAGAGTACAAGTATCCGGTCAAAACGCTGACATGGCATACTGTATAATGAACTATTTATGAATTTGTAGAGGCATAATGAGCTTATACATGTGAGTAATTAGGAGTATTTGTGACTTTAACCATCGGAATATTATAAAAAATTATGCAATATTCCCTACTTTAAAAAGAAACATTTACATGTGCAAATATTATAGAAGGAACTTTCGTAAATTTATTGGGAGGGCCGAATGTAATATCAGTTTATTTGGAAGGATAAAGTTGCATTTCATTTAAGCAAATAAATCTCAAAGTTTTAGGAGGGTCGTGAACACTCCCGTACTTCACTAAGGCCCGTGCATGTATGCATAATTATTCACGGTTGGTATAAGACTAAAAAATATAGTACCGTGTGCAAAACAACAGAAAATAAATGGTTCTCTATGTTATTCGGCCGTTATTAACATTTGTGTGTGATTGGTATAACTTTCAAGAAAGTATGGATCGAATCTTCATCATATCGTATATATATGATAGTAATCGGGTGTAAATTAGGGATAAAACCCCTAGTGGTTAGTGGACACAATTTTTTACTATTTCAGTAAACATTTTGATTTGTTTTTTTCCGTTTTGTAACCATGGTGTTCATTTTTAAAGGTTTTTCTAACATGTGCCACAGGGCACATGTTATGGTGGGGTAAACTGGTTGTGTGTCACAATCTGATTCGCCAGCAGTTATTGTTATTAGATCATTATCTGGCCCACATAATAAACTGATGGCAATCAGGCTGTGACACACTAAGCCGGATGTCCCACCTTAACATGTGCCCTGGGGACATGTTAGAAAATACCCTTTTCAAATATGCAACAAGATTTTTATAAAATCTCACTAACTCCAGTAAAATACATACACACTCTCTCACTATATCAAATATCATTTACACAGATATCTTTTTTCTCATTCGTGAAATACAAAATAAGCACTTGTTTTGAAAGAGGGGAGTAAGGATAATAAAACCCATATTAATTGTGAGAATAAATTCATCCAAGTTTACCAAAGCCAGTGAGTTTATTAAAATTTTAATTTCAGATATCATATTGTAGTGTGTGTGATGGAAGAAACAAATAAATCCATAGCTCATAACTAAATTTTCAAATTTCAGTTACATTTTTGATTTGATGTCTTTTCATCTTATACAAGTGTTCCGAAATGCAAAAAGTTTAATTCCACTTTCTATCAATCAAATATCATCTACATCTAGGGATGACACTCGTGGGTAATGAATACGGTTATCTCAAACCCGTCACCCACCCACGTAGAATTTTCTTTACCCACCACCCACCCGTCACTCACTAGTGGGTATAACTTTTACCCATGCCTATGCCGCGGTTACCCATTCACCCATGGTAAACCCATGTGGGTCAGTGAAAAGGCAACAAAGAAGTACAAAATAATGATATGGAAACTAGAACTACCGAAACTACGTTCAAGGACACCATATCATATTTTATCCCATATACAAGTCACTAACAATACTTAAAACAAGTTTGTCTGAAACTAGCAAATTAAATGTCATTACACCAAATCACATGTCTAACTAAAATGTATCATGTATATATCTTTGAAGAGTTGGGTAATTATCAAATATATACTAACAACTTCATAAATATTTAAGTAGTATCATAAATTTTACTCCAACACAAATGTGTCAGGGTAGGTAACCCGTGGGGTTATTTTAGATGGGTAACCCATGAGGGTATTACTTACCAACTGATGGGTTATACATTACCCGTCACCCACTAATGGGTATAATTTTTCACCCACGACCCACCCACGGGTGAAAATTGATGGGATTACCTACCCATTTACATGCGGGTACCCACGGGTTATAGGTTTTTTCACCCATTGTCATCCACTATTGCACCAACTAATTTTGATTTTCAATGGTTGAAAGTTGAATTTGACGATTTTATTTTTAGGACGGAGAAATTAATTGTTAGAAGAATTTTATCGTTACTCTGAAAGACTTGTCATTATTGGGTTCAAACTTCATTTTATCAATGTAATATGCATTATTTATTTTGGGTATTTATTGTTTGATATGTATCGTTACATGAAAGAGTGAATTTCATGCAGAAGTAATTCTAAAGCTAATCAATAAATGAATGATATACAGACGTATCGATTGTGCATACATTTACTACATAGACTTAAAATTTTCATATGGGGTATTCACATAAATGTGTTAAAAGCGTGTACAAAGAGGCATGCAAACAACTTTGTAGCACTTATTTTTAAAAACCTTTTATATGACATTGTAGTGATATATTGGTTCCCGGTAACTCCAATCGAACGCGCAAAGAAGCGGAGAACCAGGTCAGCGCGAAACTTATTAAAAACCTGGATTCTTTAGGAATTTCCGCCTTAAACTTCTCTTATAGTTTGTTCTAATGGATAAACCGTACTTCCCAATAATCCATAATGTCCAGTTTTTATTAATCTAGAAATCAAGTTTCATAGTTTATAGTCTTATTAATTTTTTGAAAATCAAGTTTTCCACGGAACAACTAGCAGGTCACAATGAACATGTAATAGGCGTGTAATTAATAGACTTGTTTTTAATATCATTTTTCACTATAAGTATTAGTCGGTATTGCATACATATTAGGCGTGTAAACGAGTAGTCAAATAAATATTATGCACATAAGAGACAAATACAAAAGAATGACATTAAATAAAACAAGTAAACATGTAAAATCCGAGTTCTCTAGCGAGTCTTCACCAATTGGAAAACCATAAGACCCTCACTAGGTTTTCATCAATGTGCCTAAATCGCCCCATTCATCACAAAAGTGATTGAGTAGGTCTTATGGCCGAAAAAAGAAACAAATCAAACTAAATATTTAAAAGATCTAATCGCCTTATTCAAAAAGATTTTATTAACATGTTTAAAAATCGAGATCTTTTATTTAAATAGTGTGATACACTTTCTATTAAAAAGCATAATTAAAAAGGAAACAAATTTTCTAAATTAACAATTTAATCATACTCTCTTTTTTAACCTATATTAACCTTTAATATTTATTCAAGATCTAGATATACATCTTTATTTAATTATGGCAAGGATTTGCATATCTTTGCCATATTTACAAGAATACAATAAATAAAGAAAGTAAACGTAGCGGATATAGCGAAAAAATTAAATCTAGGCATGTAACTAGGCGTTTTATTTAATTTTAAGCGTGTAACCCATAATACCAAAACGAGTTGACTCATGATGCCACTGTTGGGATTTTACAAACTAGGTAACCAATTAGCTACGAGTACGCAGCGGAATGGATCTAGTTTTAGCATATAGATTAACACATAAATTAAACAAGTAATTTACTAACCTTTTGTTTATTGATAAAAATCGATAAATTATCACTGGATCTTGATCTTGAAAACTTAGTGGTTAAGTTACCACCTCTACGGTTGCTCACACAACACGTCGAACAAGTACGCTACAATGCTAGTCGTAACTTCACGAGCTCCAAACGCCGATGGTGTATGCTTTATAAACTTGAACCAAAACCCAAACAACTAGTGTAACTTGAACCGAAAATCAAAAACCCTAAATAAGGTATTCACCGAATTCGGTTGGGGAAGGAAACCAAAACCCTAAATCGGTTGTTGTTGTTGTCGCCACGAGGAGAACCAAAAACCACCGAACAACCCTAGATAAGGGTTTGTTGATATCGATCTAGTGGAGATCAAAAACCATCGAAAACCCTAATGGGTTGCTTACCGAAATCGAATAGGGGAGGAGAAGAACCGAAAATCCCTTAAGTGGGAATTCGGTTGATTTAAAGAGGAGGGGAAAAAGCATCGATTGATTGTTTTTTAGATTTGTGTTAGAATGAATTATGAGGCTAGGGGTTGATGTTTATATAGGCACCAAACCCTAGTCTAGATTTACTAAGATTCCTAAAATCCTTTCTTTATCACAACACCTTCCCCTTATCTCCTAAAATTGATCCAAAACCTTTCTAGACTAAACTAGGGGCCGGTCAACCTATGGGACACTCTTAGGGTTCGGGTTTTGTCAATTTTAGTCCTTCCGTTTCATATTTAAATAGTTGTTAAGTTAGTTATAAAATATAACAGTAACTAACGGTTATTTAAATTATCAATGTGAAGCATATTAAACCTTTAATAATAAATAAATATATATTAAATGTTTAATAAACGTACTCTTCGTGTCTTAATGTGTGTGCCCTCAGTAAGCTCACATATTTCTAATCGTATAACATACGAATCCAACTACCATATCCAACGTCAGTGTTGATTTAAACAAAGGCTAGCCAAACATATAAACTATTTGTTGATTTTTTTCTCAATCATTTACACTTCATTTTTTTACATCTAAAAGTAACACATAAGTTTGGAGAGTTCCACGTATCGTTCACATAAGTCCATTCACTTCTTTTAAGGCCAATCATTTTCTTTCACTTATGACATTTTGACATATATTCCACATTATTAATAATGTCCTACAATTTTTTAAATTATTTTTTCAATATGCTTGTGATATTTAACGTAATTTCCTAAAATACAAACCTTTCTTTGTCACAAGGATCAGGATCCTCTCAAGTTATAGTCAAACATGATAGATCATGTTCACCAATCACAAATAAGATAAGTACATAAAACATTTTCTTTTAGTAAAAACATAGGCCCACTTATTCATTAACTCTTACAATAAGACTAACATGATAAATTATGTTTGACCATAACTTGAGAGGATCTTGATCCATACATAGTTGGACGAAGTTAAATGCCAACTTCATAGAGCATGTTATGACGTATTACAGTCTAATTAAAAGTTTATAATTAATATTACTGGTTAAAAAGGCTTTAAAAAACTAAGAGATGATGATAAAATAATGTTTAAGAAGCATTGCCTTATGTGTTATGACTACTAGTATCAAATTTTTAATGTTAAACAACTCATTTTATGATAATAACAAGCATGTTTACCCGCGCGTTGCTGCGGGACGTTAATTTTTCGCGCATAGTTGCGGGTTTAATTGTTTTTTCCTATTTTTTTTATTTTATGCGGGTTTATTTTTTCGGGCTTATGTTTAATAGTGGTTTTTTTTATATGGGCTTATGTGTTAGGCCTCATGGCGCGGGTATTTTTTGATCTAAATAAGTCAGTACTTTTGTAATTTTCTTTTTTTATTTTGTGCCGAGTATTTTTTTTTATATTGCGTATTTATAAAAAAAAAGTGGCCATATTACTGTAGCATGACGTAAAAAACGACGTCGTATCACTTTTGTGCCGAACAAATTTTTTTTTTAATATTATTTTGTGCGGGTTTATTTTTTTGGTCTTATGTTTAATAGTGGTTTTTTTTATATAAGTCAGTACTTTTGTAATTTTCTTTTTTTATTTTGTGTCGAGTATTTTTTTTTTGTATTGCGTATTTAAAAAAAAAAAGTAAACAACATACCCTATTTCAGACAAGCCCCCCCCCCCCCCCCCCCCCCCCACCCCCCCCCCCACCCCCCCCCCCTCATCTTTACAGTTTCTTAAAATATAAAGTATATCCTCATTCTTAAATAGTGTAATGCAACAATGCCTCCTTAAACTGAGCATATCTAGTTAGTAGATTTATCATAAAAGATGAAATCCTACATTAACTAGGATTGATTATTCTCTAGCATCATGTGTACTCAAACAACACTGTGCCTTATACAATTCGTAAACATTTATTTTAACAGTCATCTAAATCACTCTCAATTAGATATTGTTGTTATCTGTCATCTAAACACTCTCAATTAGATACTGTTATTGTTAGCTCATTTTGCTCTTGTGCAAAAGTAACAACCAGTCTCATACACAATATAAGATATACACGATGAATCCTTCGCGTTAAAACACAAGGTTTTCCATCATGTATTTAATTATCTCAAGTGAAATATATCATTTAAGACTTGCTTAATATGTATCGCATTCGAGTTTAGACTTAATTTTCCCATATGTTTATTTCATTAAACATTTATTCCAAGGTCGTTTGTTTTATTCCCTAAATTCCCAAGTGAAATTTCATTCCAACCTCAAGGATTAACATCTATCTTAGATGGAATGATACATTCACAATATATGAATTTTAAGAAAAAACATAGTGCTCCCACTTGATGTCAGGTGTACTCAGGAGTTATCTTAATTTAATCAAAAATCATATTGTGATTAAACTTAAGATCTCAGCTCCTAGATGCATGATCCAATCCACACTTAGATTCTATTATCTTGTATACTTATAAAGATTATTTAAACTTATAACCCTTTTCGATTACACACTGACCTCTGCAAAAGGTGATCATTAAAGAAAAGAGTTATACACTTAAATGTCAAAATACAAATATATATTTCATACCCCTTTAATTACACATCGGGGTCCTCCTGCAAGAGTAATCATCAAGGACAAGAGTTAAGACCCTTAATTTTCCATATGTCAGATCAAGAAAACCTACCTAGACAATTTAGTTATCATTAAATAATTATTGGCTGTAGAAAAGAAAGAATTAATCACAGTCCAATTGCTTGAGTAAAGATTAAAAACTCTTGTCATCATAGTTTTTCTGGGGCCCCCCAAATTAATATGTATAACAATTTGTCTTTATGAGCCTATCTACACAAGATACTCAATTTTGACCTTACAGTTTACTGTTGGTGAAAGATCAATTGAGCTTTAAAACATTGATTGCCCTTTTAGACTTCATCAGTCATGCATATTCTAAGAAATTATTAAATTCAAATGTGATAATTCATCTTATTAGTTAGGCAGTAATAAGACCCTCTAGACTTATATATCCTCATTCATTGATATAAAAATAATCACCCCATTCTGATGAGGCATCCTTAGGGATTTACTTGAATGAAAGAGTTATACCATTATAATGTGGTTCGACATTTTTTATGTTTAACCTTAGTATGACATCAGCAAGTTAATTCAGAAGGTTTATAGTATTTTGTTCTTAATATTTTTCAAGAATATAGATACTCTTACTTACTTTGTAAGAAGAGATAATTCTCTAAATACCTTAAGTATTTAAGCAACGAATAAAATGTCGTAATTGGAGACACTAACAAAATACATTTTACAGTCGGCATCTCTAGCTTGTAAATAATATGCTTCATAAATTTAATAAATTTCATTAACTTTAATCAAGACAAAATGGGATATCAATCCAATCCGTATATATATAAGTCTTGAATACCTTCTAGTTAAACTATATTGAGTTATTCATGACACACGTAAGATTCTGACCTTGATCGATTAGAGGTAGAGTCATTTAATATCCGAAATCAACATATGAAATATAGTTTATTCAACACATTAACATACCATACATAATGGTGGTATTCTATGAATTATTAGAATTGGGAGACTCCATCCATAATTCCTAGATAAACTTAATTATCTTTTTTTTGCGATCAAATTACCACCAATTTGGGCTCAGCTAATTGAATAGCAAAGTTATTTAAACGCAAGTATGCAATGCAATAACGTATATATCTTTGAATAGTACAATAACTCTATCTTGACATTTAATTGTAATAGGACAACAAACATCTTGTGTGTTTAAGTCCTAGTAAAATGGATTATCTGTCCTACCTTGCGTCAAGAGAAACCAATAATCATATTGTTATATGTTGTTCCTTGCACACACTTAAGATTTCTCCCACTTGTGTACGGGACAACATTATTTAATACAATACGACACGCGCTCGAAAGTACAAACAATATGATAATGTCATAGATATTACAAGTAGATATCAAACCATAATGTTTAATGAGGAGTTGTGGATTATTATTCTATAGATAACGCTTCAGAAAGCGACATCAGAAAGGCAACGTGTTATCTATAAAATAAAATGCAATTTTCCTTAAACTACGGTCGTTCATATTCGGAAAGTAATGAATTCTTTCAAAGCAAGCTAGAAATAATAAGGGCAACTAACAAAGAAATAAATCTTGTAGCTCCTACTGAAATTGACAACATTAGATGAATGTACTTTCAGTAATAAAATGCAAACTCCCACTGGATTTGTCAACATTGTAAGTGTTATATCACCAGTAGAAAGCAAATAGCGATTTAGTTACTTTTCTACTTTCTTAGAATGCCTACAAGTATCAATGTACTTAGGTATTGAACATAGTATAAATGAACTATTTTACTTATGGATATGAAGGGACTAGCCATTCAATTCCGCTTTCCATTAACTGAACATTTTAGACATGCAATTCCTCCTTAATCGGGCTTTACTACCACAATGGTGTTTTAGCACTATAAATAATTAATCGAGTCAAGAAAATTTACCGTAGAAACCTGCAACCATTAAAAATTTTCTTAACTAGTTGCGGTAAAAGAAAAAACTCATACATCGTTACAAGTGCAATATGTTGTTATTTATGGTACTATAGACAAATGTACTCTAGTTACTATCCCAAAAAAATTTTATCTATTCAAAATATCATGACCGAAGAGGGTAATATTTAAAGATTAAAAGTAGTTTAAATATAATTTGATAATAATTCAATTATAACCCATGCATATGCTTGTCAACCAAAGCAACATATGAGAGATAAAGTCTCACTCATCTTACCAGGAAAAGAGACTAATGTTTGACTCAAAGAGAAAATAAACTTTCGTTTTACGACATTATGTTGCAATAAGAACACAAATTAATAAGGAACAATAGAAATTTCATTTAGTAATTTCGATTCCCTTAAATTCTTATATAGAAGTAACAGACTACCCAATATAATTTACTAATTAAGACAAAGATTCCAACTTGACCTCCCACTTATGACAAGAGGTCCTGACTAGTGTGTAATGAAGTAGGAGAGCAAAAGTAAGGCGAACGTGCGTTAATTGCATTTAATGCAACGCTCTTAGATTATCAGACTGCAAACGTCATACACATATTAGTCATCATATAATAATGTCCAAAGACATGTTTAGTTCTCATCTTATGCCTCAAGTCCGAGGTCTGACCAGGTAACTAAATTTAAGTCCACCAAGCAGGAACGCGCAAAAATAGTTAGAGATCTGACCAGTGAACCAAATTTGCCATGGGTTGGAATGACCTTGAGGTCTAACCAGAGAGGCCAAGCCAAATACACGTGTTTTTGGTTGGCTGACATAGACTTAAAATTTTCATATGGGGTATTCACATAAATGTGTTAAAAGCGTGTATAAAGAGGCATGCAAACAACTTTGTAGCACTTTAGGGTATTCACCGAATTCGGTTGGGGAAGGAAACCAAAACCCTAAATCGGTTGTTGTTGTTGTCGCCATGAGGAGAACCAAAAACCACCGAACAACCCTAGATAAGGGTTTGTTGATATCGATCTAGTAGAGATCAAAAACCACCGAAATAATAAAGAAAAAAAAAAAAAAAAAAAAAAATAAAAAAAAAAAAAATAAAGAATAAAAAAATGTTCCCCCTGTTGGTTCCTTTTGAGCTCCTAGGCTAGTGGCTCCTGGCACCTTACCCCAATGGGTATGCTTACCGAAATCGAATAGGGGAGGAGAAGAACCGAAAATCCCTTGAGTAGGAATTCAGTTGATTTAGGGAGGAGGGGAAAAAGCATCGATTGATTGTTTTTTAGATTTGTGTTAGAATGAATTATGAGGCTAGAGGTTGGTGTTTATATAGGCACCAAACCCTAGTCTAGATTTACTAAGATTCCTCAAATCCTTTCTGTTATCACAAACACCTTCCCCTATCTCCTAAAATTGATCCAAAACCCGATTCTAGAATAAACTAGGGCCGTCAACGACCGCATGGGACACCCTATAGGGTTCGGGTTTGTCAATTTCTCTTCTCAGTCTTACGGTTATCATATTTAAATAGTTGTTAAGTTAGTTATAAAATATAACAGTAACTAACGATTATTTAAATTATCAATGTGAAGCATATTAAACCTTTAATAATAATTACTATATAATTACATTTAATAAACGTACTCTTCGTGTCTTAACGTGTGTGCCCCCAATAGGCTTACGTATTTCTAATCGTATAACATACGAATCCAACTATCATATTCCAACATCAGTGTTGATTTAAACAAAGGCTAGCCAAACATATAAACTATTTGTTGATTTTTTTCTCAATCCCCTTTACACTGATCGATCTCTCTTACATCTAAAAGTAAACACAAAATCATATACCCGCTTCTTTACTCTCGAAGATTGCTCTCGGTATCGTTCACATAAGTCCATTCACTTCTTTTAAGGCCAATCATCTTTCTTTCACTTATGACATTTTGACATATATTCCACATTATTAATAATGTCCTACAATTTTTTAAATCATTTTTTCAATATGCTTGTGATATTTAACGTACTTTCCTAAAATACAAACCTTTCTTTGTCACAAACATGGTTGGACGAAGTTAAATGTCAACTTCATAGAGCATGTTATGACGTATTACAGTCTAATTAAAAAGTTTATAATTAATATTACTGGTTAAAAAGGCTTTAAAAAAAACTAAGAGATGATGATAAATTAATGTTTAAGAACTGTTCATATCACTGTACCAAGCCGCCAAAAACGACGGCGTTTCACTTTTGTTATGTGTATTACTATAATATACAGATATGTAATATGAAAATTATAAGTTAATTAAATTCATATTTTTGCTGAACGGAATCAATGGTTCGAAAAACTTTAAGAATAATTAGCCTAAAATTCGAAAATGACAACCTTTGTTTATGTGTAACAAATCCTAACATATGGAAAAAGATCCTCTCATGTTCAAATGAACACGAGGGGTAATGTTCTGCTTTATCTGATTGTACATTAAATAATCAAATGTACAATTAAATAAAGCAGAATATTACCTCTCATGTTCAAATAAACATGAAAAGATCCTTATCCTAAACATATTATACCAAAATAAGGATCAACAGTACATTAACATAACAACAATAAACATTTTGTCCTTATCATACATCAGCAATATCCATAAGTTAGCATGAAACCAACCTTATTAAAGAAACTCTATTATTGCCATAAATAGACACTCCCCCACTACCAAATAGGCAAATAA
>BQNB010059789.1:0-33152 GCA_026074375.1 Tanacetum coccineum | reverse complement strand
ACAACCAAAATAACAATCAGGGTAGAAATCAGTTTTTCCAGGGTGCTAATCATAATCAGAATCAGGTTCAAAATTATCAAGCCCGTAATACCTAACCTCCGGTTGCTTTACCGAAAGAATTAACAAACTACATCAAGATTAATGAAAACAAGATCAATTCAATGCAAACTCAAATGAACAACTTGGCTACTTCGAATCAAAGGCTTGAAAGTATGCTAGGTAACTTTATCAAAATGAATACCGCTTCTTCATCAGGTACGAGATCTCTCTCGAGCAACACCGTTGCTAACCCAAAAGGTTAATTAAAAGCCATTACCACTCGAAGTGGTCTTGTTCTTGATGGACCTTCCGTTCCTATCCCTCCTCCATTCATAAATCCAGAGGAGGATGAACATGAAGAGGATATTTTAACAGACCAGGATAACTCCGAGTTTACCATCAAGGTCCCACCTCCTTCCGTCCAACAAGCTAAACCTCCGAAACAAAGAAATTTTATGATTCATCAAAGGGATCCTCGTCACCCGAATATCCCTTATCCTTCCCGAATGAACCAAGAGAAACAAAAAGAAAAGGATGATGTCCAAATACACAAGTTTTGGCAAATGTTTAAACAGCTTCATATCAATATCACTCTTGTCGATGCATTGATTTTAATCCCAAAATATCAAAAGATGCTTAAGTCTCTCCTTTCCAACAAGGAGAAACTTATTGAATTGGCAAATACGCCCGTTAGTGAAAATTGCTCAGCGGTTATCCTAAAGAAGCTTCCTGAGAAGATAGGTGACCCTCGGAAATTTCTCATTCCGTATGGTTTTAATGAGCTTAAGTGAAAAGCCCTAGCCTATCTAGGTGCTAGCATCAAATTGATGCCACTCTCGGTGTGGAAAGAGTTAGGATTACCCGAGCTCATTTCCACCCGAATGACTCTTGAACTAGCTAACCGTGATATTTGCACTCCGAAAGGAATTGCAAGAGATGTCTTTGTTCCGGTTGGAAAGTTCACATTCCCCGCTGATTTTGTCATTGTTGATTATGAAAGCGATCCACGTGTCCCCCTCATTTTGGGAAGACCATTCTTACGGACCGCTCGTGCTTTGATTGACGTTCATGGAGAAGAAATGATTCTCCATGACGGTAATGAAAGACTAATCTTGAACATGAGAAATGACACTTCAAGCTATTCAAACGAACCTCATCAAGAATCAATCAACATGATTGATGTCTACAATGTTTCACATGAGGAAATTCGTGAAGATTTGTTTGCAACAAATCATCCAAGTGGCAATCCCACTTCTTCTCTCACTTCTCATACCAACTTAACTTCACCGGAAGTTAATGATGATATCTTTGATCCAGAGGAAGACATTATTGAGAACTTGCTAAATCTTGATAAAACCAAAGATCTCCCTCCGTATCATGATAATCAATCGAGTGGCAATCCCACTCTGATTTCGGAACCCGAGACCAAGTCTTCTTCTTCTTCCCCCACACTTATCTCCCTCGAAGAAAGTGAGTTAATTTGGGAAGAATTCAAAGCTTATCTCGCAAGTGATTCATTTCCCCCAGGAAATAGTAATCCTTCATCTCTTCTCCCTCCTTTTCATAATTCTTTAAGTGGCAGTACCACTTCTTCTTCACCTAGTCTCCACATTTCTGAGACTAGCGACTATTTTCTTGAGGAGTTCGCCGATGAACTCGCTCATATCACATTTCCACCAGGAAATGATGATCTTCCCTTTGATGCCGAATCCGATCTTCTAGAATTAGAGTATTTGCTTAACCATGATCCTATCAAGGATATGGATTCTATTCTCGAAGATTCGGTTGATGAAAATTCTCTTGATGACAATCTTGATGATACCATTTCTGAGATGTTCACCGATGAACATGCTCTTGATTACTCATCCCCACCATTATGGGATGATTATGATGATAATCTTTTTGATCATGAGACCGTTAATGATGATACTTATGATGATCCATTTGACTTCAAGGAAGAGAAAATCAAAGATTCTAAAATCTTGATTGATGAACTTGATCTTCCTGAATCAAATAATGTCCTTCCTTTTCCCGAGTATGACTCGGTTTTCTATGAGGATTTTTCCAAGGTTGATGCTTTGTCTTCGACTGACAACGAGGATAAGGTATTTAATCTGGGTATACTCATTCATGAGAACCTCTTTGAAGTCACCAACTTTGCAACACCGGATAAGAATGTAAAGAAGACCACTAATGCTTCTTTAATTCTTGAGGATTTTAATCCTCCTCTTTATGAACTTCCTTTCCACAAAGAAGTTCCCGGGCTAGGAGCTTTACTCTCGTTTTCATCCGAAAATGAGGAAAAAGTCTACAACCCTGGGATTCTCACTTCTAAGCAAGTTCATACTTCTCTTCTCTAGGAATTATCTCATCAGAGCACTAAAGCTTTCAAAGTCACCAAAAATCTTGAAAGCCCGATGGAGATTTTTCCTTGCTCTTACCAGGAGGACATCCGAGTTTTGGATGTTCCGTGTCTCCACTTCTATCCCCCTTGACAAGCTTAAGTATGGGGGATTGGGTCAAGCTAAGTGACCTAAAACAAGCGCTTCGTGGGTGGCACCTCATGCTTATCCTAGTTTATTCGTAGTAGTAGTATGCTAGCTTAGTAGTAATGAATAAGTGTTTTGTGTGTGAGGAGGCCTGCCTCTTTCCTTTTCCATGTTTGGTGTTTTGTGTTGTATTGTCCAGGATGTCCCAGATTTTTGAAGCCTCTCATGCTCGCAGTTTTGTCCTTCATTCACAAGAGCTTTAAATCCTCAGCTTCATTTTGAGAATCCGATATCCAAATCTTATCGACTAACGTTTATCTTTAAGCATACTTAATAAACGGCTTAGGATTTACGTAGAGACTCTTCGTAAAACATTGAGGACAATGTTTAGTCTTAGTATGGGGGGATCTTCGATTTTATTATGCCTGCAGCCGTTGTTTTTACGTAATCCCGTTTTTACCACCAAAATTTTTGAAAAAATACCAAAAAAATGAAAAAATTTAAAAAATTTCAAAAATAAAATAAGTGTTTTGTCACAATTTTGACTTTCCTGCTGGGTAGAATAAGAGTAAATTTTGACTCGATCGAGCGTGTTGATTCATAGTCTTGTTCCTTAACATTTAGACTAAGCGTTCGCGGGTTGCGAAGAACGAAAAATGAGAGAGTTAAGTATGAGTAGGATGCTAAACAAGGATTATTTGGAAATCTTAAAAGCTCATGTATGTAACATGTTGCTTTTTCTCCCATAAGCTCTTAAAACCTGTTAATATACGTGGCTATTCTAGAAGATTAAACTTAAATCGCAAAAATTTTTATATAGTATTATAGCAATAAACTTCTAGCTTAGTTCAAATTTATATATACTTGAATTTGTTTAATAAGAAGTAGTTTTATATCATAAAAAAAATAAAAAAAATAAAAAAGTAATAAAAATATAAATGTGGGCTAATAAAGTTTGCTGCATCTTGCGGTCACAACGCTGTTACAGCCTTATAAAGAAAGCCTATAGTACGAATAATAATTCTGAGTGATAAAAGTTTGCTGCATCTTGCCGGCTCAAACGGATGTTTGCAGCCTTCTAAAAGTCGAGGGTTTTACAATTGAATAAATGTTTTAATATTTAAGTGTGAATTAATAAAATAAATTTCTTTTTGTTGTAAATTTTAAACATATGCTTTTGAACTTTGACTATTCTTTTATAAGCTATGTGTAACGGGAAACCTAAGAGTTTTTGAAACCTAAGGTCCGTGTAGTCCCGATACTGTCTTTGTGGGGGTGTCAAAAGCCTCCTGGTCACTTACCGCAAGGTTGGGATGTTCCCGCGCGAGAAAGTCACTACATGGGATGATCTCGCCTCAACTCATTTTTCTCGGGTGGAACGTTGAAATATAGAATTTTTTGCAAACACATTTAATCAAAGTTGAATTCAACAATAACTACATACACCTAAGATTATATAATTGTCGGGAGTGAAAAGTTACAAGTTGCAAATCTGTGTAGTGTTAGCATCTTAACGGATATTTACTTGGTTTTGAATTTCGTTTTTAATGCTTGATTTGGAATAGTGGAAAAGTCGGGGACGATGAATTTATCCTTTTTGGGGCATTCTCGGATCGAAATGCATCTTGTTCTATGATCCCTAAAAGTTATAAAATAACGAAAGTCGAATAAGTTAGTTAGTTGCTTAGAATGAAAAATGAAAAAAAAAGAAAGAAAAAAAATATATATTAGTGGTAGTAAAAAAAATGGTAAAAACGGGGCTTTTTAAAGCTTTTGATTCTTTATTTCCCATTGACAAACACTTAGCTACTTTTCTAGGTTATTAGTTGAGGGGATCGAGATTCTTAGTTTTCTAAGTGCTTACTTCATAGCATTGCGTGAGGACACGGCAATGTCTTAGTATGGGGGATTTTGGTATGTGCTATTAAACATACGCTTTTCACTAACTGGATCTGAAATGACCAAAAAAGTACCCAAAAATACCTTGTATTTGTATGTTTTCACTTATATTGTGCAGGAAACGGATATCCGACAAAAAGACGAAAAACAAAGCAAAAACGACAAAATCGAGCACGGATCCCCCCCCCCCCCCCCCCCCCCCCCCCCCCCCCCCCCCCCCCCCCCCCCACCCCCCCCCCCGGAATGGAAGAGCGTGAAAAGACAAAGTCAAATCAAAGCCAAAAGGTCAAAGCCAAAGTCAACAAAAGTCAAGTGTGAAAAGTCAAAGTCAAACCCGAAGCCAAAACCGAAGAATACTTAAATGGACCTCCACGCCCGAGGGTCCATCTAGTATATTTAACGAAGACTTAAGCCATTGTTAATTCAAAAGCCTAAAAACCCTAATATACCCAACACGACCAATTCCTTCTTTAAATATCCATATGGCTCAAATTGCACTTAACGGGTGTTAAGTGTTATAAGCCTTAACCCCTAACTCTCGATACCATACAAGGACTTCACATGTAATTAAAACATACATGTTAAGGGGCCTTTTATGCCACATCCATAAAACTTTTATACCTTGACCAGCAACAACAACATACAAGTAGAGGGGTAATTTATGTCAACTTGCCAAACTTCTCCCCTGCATAACAACACAAACAGACACATATCCCCTTTTCCCGCCATGACTTGTTTGTCACTATTCATCATCCCCCTCGACATTTCCTGCAACAAAACTACAAAAACCATAACTCCCACTTCACCTCACACCTACATGGCCTCATTGACAGCTTGGCAATCCTATGTGACACTATTGGCTTAAAACGATCAATGGTTTAGACTACTTTGCTTGGGCACAAAGACTAATCAAGGGCCAGGATGATTTTGAGCTTCTCACTCACCAAAGAAACACAACAGTTTGAGCTCTCTCTACAAAGAAGCACAAGACACTTGGGGTTTTAGTATAAATAGAATGTAATAGCTTAATGTACCAGGGTGTCAAATTTTTGTAAAAAGCAACAACTTGTAATATCAAAAATTTGTCCATCTTTTAATATATGTCTTTTTAATTTAATTGCAATTTAAATTTCTGTCTTTAATTTACTTGTCATTTATTTTTATGCACTTTACAAGTTTTCCTTAATTTTTGTCAATTAAGCTTCATTGTTCTTTCAATACTGTTTTAAGCTATTTGTATAAGCTTTGGAATCATTCAAAGCTTGTTTTAAAGTTTATTTCAAATTCTGTCAAAAAACTCAAAAAAATCCAAAAAAATACCAAAAAAAATCATCATAAAGAAGCTTGGAGCAAGGTAAATTAAGGATGGCCTTTGGTTTAGAGCTTATGGTAAGCACTTAGGTTGGTTTTTAAGCTTTTGAAAGCTTATTCACTTGCCAAAAGCAAAGGATCCTTTGTAAGCCTTCTTTTTACATTTTTGCTTTTTACTGTAGCTAGCTTATTTTATGCTTATTATTGCTTTTGCTTGCTTATTACTCTTGTGTATGCTTGATTGTGCTTGTTATTTGCTTATTTTGTCCTTGTTCTAAGTTATATGTCAAAACTGTCATTTATATGCTCATATTGCTTATTGCTTATTTGATTATATTAGTGCTTATCTTTGTTCTAAATTTGCTTATTTTAACTTAACTTTGCTTATTTGTCTACTGTTTTAACCAATTCTTGCTTAAAACAGCCTAAAAAGTTGATTTTAAAAATTAAGGGAGTGTTTGGCATAACAGTCAAAATGGGTCATTTGGTTATAAAAACCTTGTGGGTCACTTGGATCACTTTAACAAACCATTTTTATTAATTTTAATCAGTTTTTGAAAGAGTTTTTAAGTTAAAAACTGTTTTTAAGGTTTTATCAAAGAGCTCTTTCAAAACTGTGGTGACAACAGTTTAGTAATGGCTTATTTGGTTTAAGACTTTAAAACCTGATTTGAGAATTGTTTTAGTGTGTTTTTATGTGTCAATAGCTGTATTTAAGTTTCTCTTTTGGTTTGCTTAGCTTTGGTCAAATTTTGTCAAGATTTCATTAAATGATTTTTGAACAAAACTGTCCCTTTTTCAATCTAGTTATCAGATGCTTTAAGATGTTTTTAGCTTTCAAATTTTTTAGCATAAGTTCATTTTAGACCACATTTCATCTGTTTTAACTTGTCTTTTCTTTTTGAGCTTATTTTGAAGCTTATTACAAGCCTGCTTGTTACCCTCCTTTTTCTTGTAAAAACCTCCCCTGGTGCTAGCTCCCTTTTTCTCAACACTTTTTCTTGGTTTCCTTAGGTTAGAATAGTTTAGCTTTTTGCTTTTCTAGACAGACCTTAAGCTGCTCTTTAAGGCCATATACCTCACTAAGCCTAAAAGTCCCTCTAGTGCTTAAAATTTAAGCCCTTAGGTGCCCTTTTGACTGTTTTGTCTGACAGTATTTAGCCATTTGCTTATTTGCCATTTTTCTTGCTTTTCTGCCTGTTTAACTTAGCTTATTCTTGAGCCCACTAGCTTATTAGGTTAAGTTAGTTGCCTGACTATGCTTATTTAGTTTAGCCATAGCTTATTTGCCCTTAAGGTCTTAACAGTTAGCTTAAGTTTCCCCTTAGTTAAGTTAGTATAGTCTGCCCTTTTTTTGCACTTAGTCTCCAGCTTATTTGTTTGTTAGTCTTTGCTTATTTATACTTGCATTTGCTTATTAGGACCATTGCTTATCTGTTTTAGTTTAATTTATTTTTGTCTTTGCTTATTTGAGCTTAATTGCCCAATAGTTTGCTTATATATAGTGTTAGTGTTTAAAAAGTGTTAGCACTGCCATCCTTTTAGCTTATTTCATCAGCTTATTTGAGCTTTGTTAAAAGTTTGTCTTTTTTAAAGTTTTGTGTTTTTAACCTTTTTACAAGTTTCTAAAAAAAGAGAATTTTTTTTTTATAAAAAAGAAGAGAGGCCAGGGATTGAACCCGTGACCTCCCCCCTTTTACAAAGCAACACCTCACACACTCACACTCTACCGCTGTGCTACATTAGCTCATCCGGTAGAGGATTTCTTAATTAATTATTTAAGCCCCCCCCCCCTCCCCTTCCCCGCCGCTCCCACTCCCACTCCACCCCCCCCCCCCCACCCCCCACACCCTCTCCTCCCCCCCCTCTCCTCCACCCCCCGCCCCCCCCCCGCCCCAACCATAGCCCCCCCACACCGGCTACCCGCCCCGCCCCCAGCCGCCCCTCCCCCGCCCCTGCCCCACCTCCGCCCCCGGATCACCTCCGCTACCCCCCACGCCCCCCCCCCTCCCACTCACTCCGGCCCCCCCCCTCCTCCTCCTCCAACCGCTCCCCACCCCCCCCTCCCCCCCGCCCCCCCCACCAGCGTTCCCCCTCCCGCCCCAATCCCTCCACACCCCCTCCCACGCCCCCCCCTCCCACCCCCCCGCCACCACCCCCAACCCCCCCCCCCCCCCCCCACGCCTCCCCCCCGCACCCCCCCCCACCGCACGAACGCACCATCACCTCCCCCTCCCCGTCCGCGCTCCCGCCCACTCCCCATCCGCCCACCCCCACCCTATCCCCCCCCACCCCTCCTCCCCGACCATGCCAGGCCCATCCCACCCCTCCCCCCTACTTCCCTCCCCCCCCCTCCGCCCCCCCACCCCCCTCCCCCCCCGCCCGCCCCTCGGCCCCCTCTCCCCCCCTCCCCCCCCCCCCACCCTCCCGCCCGCCCCCCTCCACCGACAGCCCCCCCACCCCCCCTCCCCCCCCCCACCCCTCCCCCCCACACCTCAGACACCTCCCCCCCCCTCCCCGCCGCCCCCCACCCCCCGTCCCCCCCCCCCCCCGCCAACCTTCCCCCACTCCCGCCCCTCCCCCCCCCACCCCGAACCTCACACCCCCCACCCACCCCCCCCCTCCCCCCCTCCCTCCCCCCCCCACCACCCCCGCCTTCCCCCCCCCCCCCACCCCCCCCTCCCCCACACCCCCTCCAGTTCTCCCCCCCTCCCCCCCTCCCCGGAACACCACCCACCCTCCCTCCCCCCCCCCACCCCCCCCACCAACGCCCACTCCCCCCCAAGCCCTCACTCCCACCCTTCACCCACGTCGCCCCACCACCCCTTCCCACCCCCCACGTCCCCCCCCCCGCCACCCCCACTCCCCCGGCCCCTACCCCGCCCACCCCACCCCCCCGTCCCCCCCCCCCCCCCCCGCCCTCCCTCCCCGCCCAAAGCCCAACCCGGCTGCGGCGCGAGGCCGGGGCGTGGGGGGGGGGGGGGGGGGGGGGCGGGGCGGGCGGGGGGGCGGTGCGGGGGGCGGGGTGAGGTGGGCGGGTGTGAGCTTATTAAGTAAAACGACAATTGGAGTTGTTAAGTTGTTTGTACTTATTGGACGACCCATGGCTATGATGGCTTCCCTTGGGTCTTAGGGCCGCATTAGCTTCTATACCTTAAACCATGAACACCTTTTTACAAAGACCAAACACCTCAACTACACACAAACTCATACCGCTGTGCTACAATAGCTCATCCGGTATGAGTTTGTTTTATTAAATATATAAGCCCAAACCAGCCCATTAAGCCATCAGCCCTTTTAAGCTTAATAACAGCTTATTTTTAAGCCAAATTTTCAGTTTCTCATTTTTCTTAGAATCTCCATAGTTTAATTGATTTTCCCTAAATTTTTCAGAATTTTTTATAATCGTTTAATATTTTTTAACATTTATTTTCTTTAAAACTGTTTTTTAATTATAATAAATTAAATAAAGATCAAAAAAATATTTTTCTTTTTTAGAAAATTTTATTTTGTCATATTGCACTTAGGAAAAATAGAAAAACTTTCGTAGGGTCATTTTTGCAAAATTTCATCTTTTAAAGAACGGGATTCGATCCCGGGTTTCGTTTTCTTCGTTTTTCACTTTTAAACATTCTCGTTTTAGGATTTAAATTAAAATTTCTTTTAATTTAGTAATTTAGGATTATTAACTTTAAAAAAATCATTTAGGGTTAAATTTTTGATAACTTAGTTTTTTTTTAAAACTCGCGTTTTTACTTTTCCGTCTAAGTTTTAGGTTTAAATCATTCTAGCTTTCGTTCCTAGGTTTTCTTTAATCATTTTAGCATTTTACTTAGAAAAACCAAATCCAAAGTTTTTTTTTCATTCAAACATCAAATATCAAACCGACTCTCGACTTTCCAATTCACTCCTTGTTGGGACTACGACCCGGGAATATCATATCCAATACTACTCTCGGTTTCATTGATTTTGTGGATTTTGATCCTTGTTATGTATTTATATTTATTTATATTTATATATTTATATAAAAAGGGTTGAATTTACTCAAATCAAGAGGAAATGAGCAAAGTTAAGTTGTTAGGTATGCTAATTAAGACTACAAGGACTATTTGTGCCAATGTGATAACTTAAAATGCCTAAATAAACTTATAATTGAAAAGTGAAAAAGATCTCAAGCTTTAGGGGGCAGAAGTGTCAAAAACATAAAATATTTTATAAACACCTCCACCCCCTACCCATTTTCACTCACACACACACACACCACACTTATACTTTTTCTCTCTCAACCCTCACTCGATCGTCATCTTCTCCAACGCTATTTTTAATCAATTTCGTGCTTAAGGTATAACAAAGACATTGATCCTTACACCTTAATGTTCCTACATCTCGAATGAATTTTGTTTTTACAAGGTTTTAAGATTGAAAACCCTAAAAATCAAATTAGGGTTCTTCAAAATTGAAATTGAGTGAAAACGCAAATTGATTGTGGGGTTTTGTTCACATTAGGGTGTTAATGATTCGTGTATAGCAGTTTTTAATAAAGATATCATATACGTTAGATTTGTTTGATTTTGTGTGTCGAATATGAGTGTTTTTGAGTTTTTGTAGGAAAAGTTTGTGGGTTTTGTGTTAGATAAGTGTAAAATATATTATTGAATGTATGTGTGCTTTGATATCCACATTATGAATGTTTGTTCTTAGTGCTAATCGATTTTATGGTAAAAAATGCTGGTTTGTATTATTTTTTGATGAATCTATGTCTATGAGATGCTACAAATGTTCATGTGTATACTCCGATGCTATATGACTGAATTTTGAAGTTAAAACATGGTTAAAAACCATTTGTGTTTGTGAACCGAATTGACAATTCTTTGTTTGAATCGAACTCGCAGTTCCCATTAATTGACCGAACTCGCAGGATTGTAGTATTGAACAAACTCGCAGGTTGTAGTATTGACCGAACTTGGAGTTTGCATTATTGACCGAACTCACAGTTTGCTTTAGTGACCGAACTCGCAGTTAGCATTACTGACCGAACTCGCAGTTAGCTTTAGTGAGCGAACTCGCAGTTAGCTTTAGTGACCGAATTCGCTGTTTGCTTTAGTGTCCGAACTCGCAGTTTCCAATAGTGACCGAACTCGTAGTTTTTTATTAATTGACAGAACTCGCAGTTTTTCAATAGTAACCGAACTTGTAGTTCTCAATATTGACCGGGTTCGCAGTATTCACTTAACTTTCAAGATTCACAATTATAATTAAAGGAAACAAAAGGTTAATACTTAAGATCCAATCAAGAGGTGACTTAAAACTTGTTTTAGGTAGCAAATTTAAAATTGGTTATCTTTGAAACCTAATCAGGTTAAAATTGGTTTAACTAGTGTAACTAAAACAAGTCTTAGGTAATCTAACTCCCTACTAGTTAGAATGAACTAGATTCCTAGACTGTCTAATGATGTTATATGTAACGACCCAAACCCGCTCCGGAGAGTAGGTCGAAACGTCATAATCATGGTGTCATATCAAAGCATAATAAAGGCATAAAGTCATAAATGATAACATAGAACAAGGTGGAAAGCCGGAATCAAACATCGGCTCCCGATTATGAGATCAACATGAATAACGTAAAAGAAGTCTAAAGGACTAAAACATGTGTCCAAGATAGTAGCACATCAAAGTGTCTGCGATAAAAAGAAAGGAAACTAAATGGTCACTTCCTAAGCACACACTCTCTCAAGCCCAATCTCCCTCTAGATACCTGCCGTATAAGAAAGAGAAAGAAATACGGCTGAGCATAACGCTCAGTGAACGGATATAATAACAATGTAAGTAATAAGTATGAATCCTGGATAATAAGTATAAAGCAGCGGAAAGATCATGAGTGTCATGAGGAAACCTGGAGAATACATCATGAAGGAATAGGAAATAAACATGTAAAACATGGTAACGTGAAGTCAAAGATGTCATGAGATATCATGGATAGTATAAACATAAATAATAAGGAATGCCCACGAGCTCATATAATCATACATGTCATAATAATAATGTCGTGAATACATGCATATAATAGAGGGGCTGCCTCAACATGTAATAGAGGGGTGACCTCTTATAATAATATGGGTGGAGGGATCAGCTCCAATGTGATGGGATGTAGAGCACACACCAACCAATCACCATGAACGTGTAAACATGTAAACTAGGATGCACCCATACGCCCCTGAATAATAATGGCCAAACATGAAATATAATCTGGTAACATGAAAAGGGACGCCGCGTGAAATCACTCTCAACGCGAAAGAGTCGTGACACAGGTGCCTCATGTGTCACGGTCATGGTACCTCCATGACTAGGTGGTAAGTCATGTAAATCATGGTCATGCGTATATATAGCTCGGGCAATAGAATAAGTCTTGAAATCAAACATGTAAAGGATC
This sequence comes from Tanacetum coccineum, assembly GCA_026074375.1. NCBI lineage: Eukaryota > Viridiplantae > Streptophyta > Magnoliopsida > Asterales > Asteraceae > Tanacetum > Tanacetum coccineum. The sequence continues at coordinate 20,984 of BQNB010059789.1, read as the reverse complement.
ATGGCAAAAGACATAAAAATGGGGAAGCATAGCAGTTCTGGGGATGAATCATGAAAAGAAAGAATGTCCTTACTGAAAGGACGGAATATCCGTACCTTATGTCCAGCAGTAACGGAAAGAGATGGATAAGAAGATGGAAGCTACTCCTGCTTAATGCGATCTACATGTTAAAGGACATATATAAGTTACTTGTTCATGATTAAGGTTACTTTCCATTTTTAGGTTACGTTTCCATTTCTGTAACATTCTATTTTTAGTATCTTTCATATTTAGTAACTTTCAATTTTAGTAACTTTTCTATAATTAGCATGATATCCATGATTAGTACGTTCCAATGATTAACATATTCCATGATTTCAATGTTTCATGATTAGTAAATTCTTGGTTATATTGGTACTTTCCAAAAATCTCAGCTTCTAATTATATAAGGTTTCCAACAGTAGACTTTCCTTAATTAACTTTCCATAAATGATATCTTCCTGATTTAAATAAGTTTCCATAATTCAACTTCCCAAAATAGACTTTCTAAAAATAGCAGGTTTCTATAAATAGCAGGTTTCTATTTTTGTATTTACAATCCAAATCCTGTATCTTGACATAATTTACGTAATTACCTCCTTTTAGTTTATTAATTTAATTAAACATTGATCTTAAATTATCTCATTTTTGCAAAAACAAACCCTTATTATATCAATAAAGTAATTTTTCCATACTTAATTACTTTTAATTACTGATCATACCTTGTACTTTTCATAATTTACACTTTTAGTCCCTCAATTTTAAATACAATTCGAATTATATATATATTATATATAATTAATCATGTTTAACCCATAACAATTATCAAATGACAATTTATACCCTTCCACTTATTTTTCTCAGAATCTATACATTATATTAACATGCCATAATCAGTCCTTATAGTTATAAAAATTTCAAAACAACCCTTATAACTTTAATACATGCACACGGCTAGAAATTAATCCAACAAAACCCTAATTAATTTTTCCCCAATTATCAGGCAATCATTACACAATCATAAGCATTAAGGACCTGGGAAAAATATAAAAACCCTAACCCTAATTCGTTTTCCAATTTATTCCTTCATTTCTTTCATAATTCAAAATCGGCAAGAATTAGAAATTCCACAATAATTATCTAAATCTTTTATACAATTTTTCTAACAATTTATCTGGTTCATACATGATATATACAAGTCATAAAAATTATAAAATCGAAAGTATAAATTTATTTAGAGCCGAATACAATTCTTGCAATTATTTAGGGTTTAGATCATGTTTAAGCTTAATAAATCAAAATAACGTGCATGGTAATTTTTCTCATGAACATATCAGATGTATATAATGTAAAATGAGTTATAAAAATACCTTGAATAATTATGGATGATTTTATGAATTATTGAGTTCGGCTAGGTATTTCGAATTCAAAAGAACACCATAAATCGAATCAAGCTTCAAACCAATGAACCAATAATTTTCTTAGCTCCCTTGTACTCCCAAGAACCCTAGAAAATTGTTCCTTGCTGAGTAAAAATTATGATGCCGCCACCTAAATTAATTAGGGTTTTCGGAAATGGTTTTTAAAAGATTTACAAATGAAAATGGTATATAAAAAGATATACAAAGGAAAATGCCGAAATTTTGGGTTGAGAGTGGACTAAAATCTGATCTTTATTATTATTAAAATTTATCTTAATATTATCCTTGATTTAATGTATTTAATTTATTTGTATAAGTATATAATAATACATAATTTCGGCTAAATAACTACATATATAATATTTATTATTTTTCTTGCATAATATAAGTTATTATAATCTTAAAAAAAATTTCATACTTGTCACATGATGTATTTTATAATTTATAACACTTGATTGAATTTTATTCATGCTTTTATTAAATTTTCTGACATTAGGGGCATTTTGGTAATTTTGCACTTGTTCTGATTTTAGGGTATTACATTATATATGTGCCAAATTAAATTTGACCCTTTCCATGATTAGTTCTCTAAATGCGTTAAATGCCTTAAGTACCATAGCTTGAAAAGGTCTATATAGTGTATTATATAAACTTGGTTATATATGAACTGTGTTGACTCTTTCTTAGCAGAATCATGAGTATCACAAAAGAACAACAGCAAGCCCTTGACAATGCTCTTGTTCTATGAGAACAACGTCTAAGGATTGGGAATTGTAACTACAGATTGAGCACCACATTCAAGCCCAAGGAACTCACTTTTCAAGCTGATTTGGATGTTCTTTCTCTCACTCCTTTTTATCAAGCCTTCTTGATCGCTAGAAGTGTACCTGCCATCTACATACATGAATTTTGGGCTACTGTTTCCTATCACAAGCACTGCATCAAATTCAAGATGAACAAAAAGAATTACTCTTTTGATCTGGAAACTTTCAGAGATATGCTCCAGATTTGCCCAAATCTGCCTGGCCAAAAGTTTGAAGATCCTCCATTTGAAGAGGACATTCTTGCTTTTATAAGAGAACTTAGTTACCCTAGAGATATCAAGTCAATCTCTTATGTCAAGTTTGATACTCTATATCAACCTTGGAGAACATTTGGAACCATCATCAACAAATGTCTAAGTGGTAAAGTAACTGGACTAGATCAACTTCGTCTCTCTCGGGCTCAAATCATTTGGGGTATGTATCACCAGAAGAATGTTGATTATGTCTACCTTTTATGGGAAGACTTAGTTTATCAAATCGAGAACAAGGTGTCAAAGAAGAACAAAGACATGTACTATCCAAGATTCACCAAAGTTATTATCAACCACTTCATGTCAAAAGATCAATCAATTACAAGAAAAAACAAGGTGGACTGGCACATGGCTAATAATGACCCTATTCTCACTACAATGAGATTCATCCCCAAGCATGAAACTGTTCAAAAGTACGGTGCCATACTTCCTGATACTCTAACTAATCAAGCAATGAAGGAGTCGTATGCGTACAAGACTTATCATGATTTTGCTACTGGAAAGGTGATTCCAAAACCAAAGTATGTACGGAGATCGACCAGGGAGAAGACTGATCAAGCACCTACAGCTTCTCCGGTTAAAAGACTCAAAGTTACAGCTAAGGTAGCTAAATCAGGAAAGAAGAAGCTACCTGCTCAAGGATTAGAGACTTTATCAGAAATTGCATTATCTGAGGCTGAACAGATGAAGATCGTCACTAAAAGAAGCAAGACACAATTTCATAGCTCTCATGCCAGTGGTTCAGGTGCAGATGAAGGAATTGGCGTTACACCAGGGGTTCCCGATGTACCTACATATGGATCTGAAGATGAAATGATTTCTTGGAAGTCCAGTGACGAGGACGAAGATAATGAAGTAAGCTTGAGTAAAGACGATGATGACAATGATGATAATAAAGATGATGATGGTCAAGATGATGATAATGAACAGACTGAATCAGACATGATGGTGATGACTTTCTTCATCCCAAGTTCTCCACTCATGATGAAGAAGAAAGACAATATGAAGAAGATAAAGAAGAAGAGGGTTTAGATATGATACACCTTCTCATTTTGAATTCACTAATGATGAAACATATGATGAAGTAACTCAAGGCGACAATGTTGAGGGAGAAGAGCTGGATGAAGAGGAGCCAAATGAAGAAGACGAAGTGAATGAATTGTACAGGGACGTGAACGTTAATCTGGAGGGAAGAGATACTGAAATGACGAATGCCTTATTAGCTAATGTTCAAACTACTCAAGTCATAGAAGATACTCATGTGATAATAACAGCTATCACTCCTGAAGTTCAACAACAGAGTTCTTCGGTATCATCAGGCTTTATCTCCAACATGCTCATCCCTAATCCAGATACAGGTATTGACTCCATTCTTAATCTGAACACTGAGTCAACTTCTCTGGTAGATTTTCCCGTCACTATGAATGTTGAAATGCCTCCTTCATCTGTAACAACACTTCCTCCACCACCTATTCCTCAGCAACAAACACCTGTTTCAACACCAACAATAGTTCCAAGTACCTCCCTAAAATTTTTTCCAACCTTTGGTTCCTTATTCAAGTTTAAAGATAAAGTAAAAGCTTTGGAAGACGACTTCTTGGAATTTAAGAAAACAAACCTGTTTGCTGAAGCTGTTTCATTAATTCCCGGTATTCTTGATACGTACCCTGCCAACAAGATGAATGAAGCCATAAAAACAGTTGTGCAACTACAGTCAGACAGACTTAGATACGAAGCTCAATCTAAAAGTGAAGACTTCATCAACAAAATTGATGAAAATATAAAGAAGTTCATCAAAAAGCAAGTCAAAGTGCAAGTTAAGGAGCAAGTCACCAAGATTTTACCAAGAATTGAGAAGTCAGTAAATGAACAACTTGAAGCTGAAGTTCTGATTCGTTCTTCTAATGAAGCTAAGACATCTTATGCTGTAGCAGCTAATCTATCTGAACTTGATCTGAAGAAGATTCTCATAGACAAAATAGAGAATAACAAATCAATGACAGATCAGTTCCACAGAAGAATCTTTACAAAGCATTGGTTGACGCTTATGAATCTGACAAAGACATTCTTGCATCATATGGAGATACTGTCACGCTTAAAAGACGTTGAGATGATGAGGATGAAGACGAAGAACCCTCTGCTGGATCAAACCGGGGGTCCAAGAGATGAAGAGCTGGAAAGGAACCTAAGTCAACTAGTGCACCAAAGGAGAAGACTTCCAAGTCAACTGGCAAGTCTAAAGAAGGGTCCAAATCTCATCAAATATCTATTGGAAAATCTGCTCAAGCAGAGGAACCAATACACGCTGATGAAGACTTGGAAGAACCCACACATCAGGAGTTCGATACAGGATTTACTGTAGATCAACCTGTTGATGAGACCACTCAGCATCCTCATTGGTTTCAGAAACCAACAAAACCTCCAACTCCCGACCGTGATTAGAACAAGACTTTGCCAGCTAAATGTGGACCAATTCAACCTTGGATAAGCACTTTAGCTTGGAATGAAGATCCTCGTAAGTCATTTAATGAATTGATAGACACTCATCTTGACTTCTCAGCATTCGTGTTGAATCGGCTCAAAGTTGATACTTTGACTCCAGAATTATTAGCCGGTCCAACATTCGAGTTAATAAAAGGTTCGTGCAAGAGTCTGGTGGAACTTGAATATTACCTTGAAGAAGTCTGCAAAGCAACTACTGATCAACTAGACTGGAACAACCCTGAAGGACAGCAATATCCACATGATCTTCGCAATCCCTTACCATTGATACCTAATTCACGAGGTCATTGAGTAATACCATTTGATCACTTCATCAACAACGACCTTGCATATTTAAGTGGTGGAGTCTCAAGCCAAACTTATGCTACTTCAGTGACGAAGACAAAGGCTGCAGATTATGAACACATCAAATGGATTGAAGACTTGGTCCCAAACACCATGTGGAGTCAAGTGCCGATTGTCTACGACAAACATGCACTCTGGGGCATCTCTCACTAGGGGCGAAAACGTTAACAATTCTATGGATTCGCAGTCAACAGGGAATCTGCTCGTGATGTCTACTCCAGAAATAGAATCATTGGAATTAAGAAGCTTACAATTGTCGAATGGCATAATTACAAACATTTGGAATGGATCACTATTTGTAGAGATGACGATAAGTTGTATACATTTAAAAAAGGCGATTACAACAGGCTTCGCCTTAAAGACATCGAAGACATGCTGCTTCTTCTTGTTCATGGCAAGCTGACAAATCTCAATATTAAAGAACGTCTAGCTTTGGGTGTTTCACTGCGAATGTTTACAACAAACATTGTCATCATAAGTCGTGTTAAAGATCTTCAATTAGGCATCGAAAGTTACCAAAAGAAGCTCAACCTCATAAAGCTAGATACGTACAGATCAGATCTTAAATGAAAGATACTATATACAGCATACTCTAATCTCAAAGGATTCATATATCATAATAAAGACAAGAAGAATAGATTCATGCGTATTGATGAACTCTACAAGTTTAGTGACGGTACACTCAACGATGTTCGATCTACTCTTGATGACATTTTGAAGCGAATCCAGATGGAGTACTTGCCACAGACAGTCTGGAGAAATGTAGACAGGGAAAGAGCAGGAGTTATGATCTAGGCTATTGATCGACAACTCAGGAACAGAAGGTTAATGAGGAGCCTGGAAAAATTCATTGGTGGGAGACTGTACGAGGGAGACCTTCGGCTGCTAGAAAGGACCATATGATTTATTATTTGATGTCCTCATCATAACAGGTCAAACCTAGTACATAATAAAACCTTGTAAATTTGTATATATGTAGTTTAGACTTTATGGTAATATTAAGGAGTGCTCGAGTACAAAATTTTCAAGAATTTCTTAGTAAATTCAAAAAATTTCAAATTATTGTACTCATCACTATCTTATATTCCCTCAAATATTAAGGGGGAGCATCAAAATGTTCCTGATAGATATTGTGTAACATTTTGTCCCATCCAAAATGTTAATTCCCTTGATAATCTAAAATATCAAGGGATTAACATTTTGGATAAGGGGAGAAAATGTTATTAAACTGAATCTAATTTGTATTGAAATGTGATCATATAAAATGGACTCAATGCTCTCTACAACTAGCCACTGTTAATACGGAATTACGATGCACATGTTAAGGGGGAGCTTTTAGTGATGATGAAAAACTCTCAAAGTGTAAATCTTTTGATATTTATATCAAACACTTTGATTGAACTTTTCAATGATTTTGGAAGGATTGTGATGGAATACCCAAAAGATCGACCATGTACTTAAATTTATGGAGTTATAAGGCGGTTAGGCATAGGTATTCAAATCCCATGATCCAGCCAGAACCAGAGGGATCTACCTAGGGATATCCACTAGATAGTGTAGAAGTCCTTAGGTATGATACAAAAGGAGAAAAAGTGAAATCAAGAAAAGTGCTGACTAAGATGGAGTTAGTACTAGAACAAACCCAGCAAGGTACTAGTTATGAAGTCTTGGTAAGCGTTGAAGGGATTGAAGAATTAAAAAGAAAAGTTAATATAAAAGGTGAAAAGAAAGAAGCCCTCCTTACACTTAGGCAGAAACCGGGTCAATACATCTGCTGTCAAGAATCACAAAGATGATTGCTGACATTGAAAACTGACATCATGGACCCAGTGATGCAATGCACAACCCTCCCTAGCCACTCAGAATCTCTTAAAAGATTTTTGTTTCATTTCTCACAGAGATTACACGCATTTCTATCAACTTTCTCACTCTGAGTTAGTTGGTATTGAAAAGGTGGCAGTCTGCTCCAGCCTCCGATCACTAAAACCAAAGTGCACTATTGAGTCTAGAGCCAAAAGAGATCATCCATAAATCTCATTAGGACACTTGTCAAAATTATGCTTGCTAAGTCACACAATGTGAATAACAAGATATATATTAAGAGTCCTACGCATTATCCTTATGATTTTGCCAGAACATCAGAGTGATACTTAAGTAATCACAATGAAGATGGAAATCCTGCTTGAGCTAACATCAAACAAGCTCATGGTAGGTGACTTGTGTGATTCTATATGGATTAAACTTGTGACAACTGGAAAGAAACAATGGTGCGATTCTACAAGAATTAAACTTGTTCCAGTATATGAATTGACGATTGATGATGAACTTTTGAAACGATTAACACTCTCGATGTGTCACAAAACCACTTTAGCAAGTGACACGTTGATTGTATTCAAATTGATTTTTCTATTCAATCGGCGAGACAGTAACTCATTGGTTCACTCTTATCGTGTTGTCTGCTTTAAGACGTTCTGATAATGATAACATGCTGAGTACAATGAATCTAATACACATGTGTTAGAAAGATTTAATACTGCAAGCTGGAAATCCTGTCAAGGAGATTCTTCTTAAATTAAATCTACCTGATCACTAGTCGATCCTCACAGATTCAAAGGTTACTCCAACCAAACACGGGCGAATGACAAAGCCATATTCGTCCCACTGCTTTATTGCTAACTGTTTTAATGCATGATACATAAAGATAGAGGTGCAGGTACCTGGTTCTAGCTGTCTCATAGATTCATGGCCACATTCTCATACCCGACTGACAAATATAAAGACATCATGAAAGCTCAAGTACATGTTTCAAGACTTCCGCTACTCTGATACCACACGTCTTTCTTGAAGTGACGAAGTATTAAAGTCAAAAAATTTCAAAGAAGTTTCCGTCACTCTGATACCTAACGTCTTTCTCGAAGTGACGAAGTGTTAAAATTAAAGAACCTCAAGAAAGATGCATTATTAAAGCTTTCCAAGTTAACATATCAAGAAAGGTATGAGCATGTCGGTCCAGTAGTTACAAGTTCACAAGATGGCAAAGTTTACAAGATGATGAAAGGAGATTATGCTTGGTTGATGATCTCAAGGAGCTCAAGATCACATAGTTACATACAAGTCAATGGAACAAGCTCAAGCCTAAAGTCTATGACCACTACATCGATTCACAAGTAAATGATTGAAGTTAAAGACTACAAGCTCAAGACTAAAGTTAAAGCATAGTATGCTAGGATTAAGTCTTTGTAAATTAGAGTGACCTCCCTTAGGGGGAGATTGTTAGAAACACGAAAAGTATCGGTTACTACCAATAATTGTTAGTCAAAGCCCGTAGTTAGTCAAATGTAATGATATTAATCTAATTGGGCCAAAAGGCCCATGGAAAGCCCATAAATCCCTCTATGGTCGGCCACACTTAGGGTATAAATACCCTTTCCATGCCTTGGAGAGGGTGTTTGATCGCTGCCAAACTACACCTTAAAATATATAATATAATAAAATATAAAATATATATAGTAAGAATAGTCTAAAAGCAGAATCAATAAAACCGAGAAGTAGTATAGAATTTTCCCGGGTCGTTTATCCCCAACGAGGCTGGACTGGAGAATCGATACCTGTCGGAAGATTGAGTTTGACTGAGGCAAAAATGATTTGAGAGTGAGGAACGATAAATTAAACATTAACAACAAAAAACGTTAAGAAAAACCTAAAACTTATGAAATTTAAACTAGAAAACGAGAGAACGAAATCGCGAACAAAGGGGGAAACTACACTCCTTTAAAATTGACCCTTATGAAGAAATTTTCACTTTCTAAAATACTCTTATGGAACAAATAACGAGAATGAAAAGACTAGACGAAAAACGAGTCAACCACAAAAACCGCACGGACCGCTCTTTAAAAAATGAAAAGTTGAAAAATGACCATACGACACGTTTTATATTTTTCTACAAACTATATCGACAAAATAAAATTTTCTCAAAAAAGCAAAATATTTTTTTGATACATTTTTGTATTTTTATGAATTTTTAAAAAAACTTTTAACTAAATTAAAATTATCAAAAAATAAACGATTTCGAAAAATTATGCATTTTTTTCTAACATACTATACACTTAATAAGCTACGAACATAAGAAAACACCAAAATGGCATAAAATAGTTAAATAAGTTGTTCACAGCTTATTATCTTAAGCCAAAAACGTGTATACGTACCACGCCCTTGAGTTTAAGAAAAGACAAGGGCGCAGCGGTATGAGTTTCTAGTGCAAAAACGGGGGAATGTAACGAGGGGTACGGGATCGAGTCTTGATTACCGGATCTTGTCTCTCTTTCCCCTCTTTCTTTTTTTGGAAAAACTTAGTGATGAAAGTTGTTAAGTCGTGGGGTTAACAACCTTTTCTACTACCACTTTTTCAAACAAGCTCCTAACTAAGCTAAAAAAACAGCTTATAAATGACGATTGCTAAAAAATTGCTTAAGGCTAAAATTTACGACTAAAGTCATTTGGACTATGGTGACACTTAGCTTACACCTTGGACAACATAAGCTCTAACGGGATCCTAGCTCGGCATAATAGCACTAAGGCGCTTGCAAAGAACGACTAAATCCGCTGACAAAGTGCATCCTGACAGAAGCTGAACCAGCTTAACGAAAAAACAACTAAAATGCTTAGACTTGGGCTGAGTACAACAATTAAGCCACAGGAATAAAGAAACCTTACGAAACAACCGCATATTACTCACAAATAAGCTGATGGACACAATGCGCATTATGAATAAGCACAATAAGCCAAAAGATGGCTTAAAACCCACAGTACTACTAAAGGTTAGTTATGTGGTTGTAAATTTGGGCTACATACTTCACAAGCCAAAGGAAAAAGGGAATCAGTATTAATCATTCACCTTACTATAAGTCACAAGACATCAGAATAGGAAACTCAAAAGTCTTACTAAGCACGCAAAGACAAACTAAGCAATCCCTAACTCGAGCTAAGTTATAAAAACAGTCAAGAGTAGTTTGAGCTTAAAAATAAGCCCATCAAAATGGCTTGCTAAGGGCTGAAACTAAAGGTGCTTATTCTAAGAGCTTATAGGCTTCAGATAGCAAGAATTTATGCTACAGTTACATGCACAGCTTAAGGAAAAAGGATATTTAAAGTATCGTATGCACCGGGGCGTTAAGTAACAATTCAGGGGCTAATTTGAAGCTTATTTAAAGCTGTCAACTAAGCTCAATGAAAAGAAAAGTAGAAACCAGCTAAAGTTACTCTAGAACACCCTGTGCACCACTTTTAAGATCCAAGATCATTTAATCCTGCGTTGTTTTATGTAGTGAAAAAGGCTTTTGCTTTTTTAAAACTGCTACTTAAAAGCTTGATGGTTTTTTGACTCAAAAAGTCAAGTGACCAACGAGCTTGGTCAGCTTGTTTTAGACACACAAAAACAAACCTTTTTTGACACTTAAACTCAAACATACAATGACTATTCAATAAGCCATTGTTAACCTTTTTTAGAAAACACAGTTGTGAAAAAATGATTCTAAAACTTTGAAATACAATTTTCAAACCTAAAAACTTATAAAAACAGCTTAAAACAAGCTTAATACTTAAGCTCAAACTACTTGAGTGACCATAACCCATACACAAACATTTTTGACCCCGTTTTCCATGTTAACCCAAACACCCCTTAAAGCTTTTTGAAATGGTTTAAAAATCATAAAAAAACTAACTTAATACTGAAAATTTTAAAATACTAGCATATTAAGTATTAAAGACATAAAAGAGAAAAAGAAAAACAAATAGCCACCGAAGTATGAGAGAATAAGTAGGACAGAAATAGTTCTTTAGATGTTATTAACGCTACAAATGGCATAAAAATGAAATAAAGCACTAGAGGCCATCCTAGGCCTTAATCAAACAACTGAAAAAGCACAATTAAGGAGTAATACCAGCTAATAAAATAAGCTATGCTCCAGAAATAAGCAAAGTTGTGAAGAAAATGTACTTTGATATTTTCTCAAACAAACGGATCTTAGGAACAATAAGCTCTAATACTACCTCGCTTATAAATAGCTTAAACTACCATAAAACCAATAAGCCTTAATGCTTATTCTTCTTAGTTTGCTCGATCAACGTACTTGTTTTTTTCTTGAATTTTCTTAAAAGTGTTTTTAAAAAAACAGAATGTAAAGATTGTAGAAATTAAAGCTTAAAAGGAGTTTAGAAAACGTAAAGGTTAGAACCACAAGAAAAACAAATTAATGAATTTCATTAACAAAAGTTAAGGTACAATTAAAAAACTTTAAAATTCTAAAGACATAACTTAAAACCTATACTTGAAACAAAAAAACCTATTTGTAAAAATACATAAAATCAACACGCAGCCACAATTGCTTTAATTATTAAAAGGAAAAATCGGGACTAGTGCTCTACCCTCTATGTCTTCTTCCTTAGTTGCTTTTTGGACGACACAACAAGAGGGTTGAGTTTGGTTGTGAGAGTGAAAGAACAAGCAAATCTGGCCCTTCTTTTTGCTTGGGTACCAAAAACTTTGCTCGAAACCCATGCACAATTGTGGAGGATCTTAATGATTGCCAACATGGCAAAAGTTCCTTTTTATGGTGGGAAGATAGTGAGAGGCGGAGGAGTTTGTCATGGGGTAGGTTTGGGTTGCAGGGTAAAAGAGAGGAGGTAAACCCGTGATTGGTTGGGGTTTAAAAAGGGCGGGAAAAAGGTTTATAAACAGATGGGGGTGGACCAGGTCAACTTTTAGGGAGTGGAAGTTGGTCCTTGAGGGAGCTAGGGTGTTTGCAATTTTGTCTTTTAGGTATCACAAGGTTTGGGACTTGGCAATATACCAACAGGTTATATTGCCCCATTGCACCTACGTCCTTGTCTTAATAGATTCTTGCCAAATTGGCAGTTTTACTGTGGTTAAACTTTGCCAAATGGAGAATTCACTTTTTCATTATTCTTTTATCTTCTTTAAATATAAGTTTAGGGTTTACATGTTTTAGTCCATAAATCTTATTTTTATTGACTTTTGGCTTCGGGGTTGACTTGGGATGACTTTTACAGGTATTGGGCTTGGACTTTGACTTTGTCTTTCCTGCTTTTCCATTTCGAGTCCGGTTTATGTCGGTTTGGGCTTTGTTTTTTGTCTTTTCTTACATACCCGTTCCTTCACAATACCAAAAAGCACAAGCGCGTATAAATGGCATTTTAAGTCGTTTTTATTAATTTAGCTTATTTTTAAAGGTAAACAGGTATGTGTAATTAAAACCTACCAAAATCCCCCATCTACTGTATTGCGTGTCCTCAGCAATGTTAAGAATTAAACATTAGCAAAAACTAGAATCTAATCCCTCGATATTAACTTTGGAAAAGTAGTAAGGTGTTTTGTCAGGGGAACTAAAGAATTAATGCCTTTGAAAGTCCCGTTTTCACATTTTTTTCTCAACACTAACTATCCCTCATATTTTTGGATTTTCCTTTTTCTTTTCTCGCTTCTGTATGACCTTCCTTTATTATATCACATTGGGGTCATAGAATGGAAAACGCCCATAGAATAACTACGGAAGTCATGTCGGATAAATCATACGTCGAATTATCATAGCTCCAAACAAAGCAATTAAACAAGATCATGTCAAATATGTCTAACTGCTAAGCACTATATTCATGACTTGTGCACTTATAACTCCAACATGACATATTGATTTAAATGTGAGTCTCATTTCAACTCAACATAGGATCAACTTATTTCCATAGTCGTCATCAAGATGAATCAAGATCAAAGAAACAACTTCTTAGGACCATGTAAATGCATTTAAAGACCGAGATTTTAATGTAGAACTTTTTCAATATATCATTATAATATCCGTTCAGAAGCTAGCAGCGGTTTGTTCGTTTAACACCTAACCTAGGCTCGCTCCTAGTCGGATATCACAACAACGACGGTGTCTTCTTTTGGAAAAACCCACCGTTGCTAGGTAGTGGGAATCACAACACTTCTTCCTAATATGGTCAGGTAGGTGTCTTAGTTTGACCCTCACTAGCCTCGCATCCTGGTGAGATCTCAAAACACACCAAATCATTAGGAAGTAAAGATGTCCATACGTTTGAACCCCACACGTTGTTAGCGGAGTGGGATATCACGACACATCTTTTACTTGTCATTAACAATGTTGTTTATTGGCTATATCAATATTCATGCATTTTCTACATTATATTTCATTCATGCTCTTGCAATTTTCTCTTTGATTATACGGAAGACTCAATCTCGCGGGGGTTTAAAGAATCAAGTTACAAATTTGAAGCTTTTTCTAAAAACATTGATTGAATTAGTTGATTGAATAGATATATGATTAGGTGGGATTAGAAGTAATGGGAGATAAAGTCACAAGTTATCATATAAGTTTTGCCGAATCTGTCAGCACTTAAATTTATATTTTAACTCCTATCACTTATTTTCTTCACCTTATTAAATTCGAAGCAAATCGAATTCGTGAAGCTCTAGCTACAAGTGGTACGTTGACGATCTAGCAGGTCAACCGCGATTGAGGTCAAAACTTATTCTCATTAACATTAGGGAACATCAAAACTGTTGGACAAAAACACTATATTTTATTTTGAAAATTTTAACATTTTTTCAATTTTTTTAGGTATTTTTGCAAAAATTTGGTGTAAAATACGGGATTGCGTTGCTAAAAAGATGCAGGCAAAAATCAATCGAGATCCCCTTACTAGAACAAACATGTCTCGTGTTTCAAAGGGGTTCCTAGTCATCTCGGCGTATTTGACGTGTGCCAAAAGATAAACGTTAGTCGATTCGATTTGGATACTGGATTCCAACATGCACGTGTGGATGTGATCACTCATTTGGATTATCTGAGAGTCTTCAAACCGGGAAATCCTGGACATACAATACAAAGCACACAAAAAACATGGACAAAACAGGGTAATGTAACGCCTTCAACACAAAACAACTTATTATTATCTATACTATGGGTAAGATGGGGTGCCTCCACGAACGCGCTTGTTTCAGGTCGCTAGCTTGACCCTCCCCGAATTCATTGGTCCATGGGGAAGCAAGTGGAAGATAAAATCTCCATCGGACTTTCATTCAATGGTTTGGATAAACATTGAATTTCATGAAAGTTCCATTCCGATGAGATACATCGGATAACAAAGAAATGTAACTTGGAGAAGCGGGATCAATATGGTTATCTTCATTCTGGTGGAGAGAGATATGGATGGGACTGGGATACGTAAGGAAAGAGAAAGATCCATAAACCTAAGTCGATCGTGAGAAGATTGGTCATCCTCTAATGGTACATTCACATTAGTTGTAGACACATTCTTACGAATCCCGAGGTCAATAGAAGTTAAATCTCCCGGATCGGGCTCAATCTTAAATTTGAAAAAAATAAAAAAAAACAAATTCACGTTCAGGAGAGGATGATGTGAGAGAGTTCATCGGCGCTCAATGATTAAGTCACTCCTATTGGCAGAAGGAAACTGATCATTCAAAAGATTCACGATAAACGATCATATTGTAAGAGAATCCACATGAGTGTGGGTACTGCACTACTCCTCTCTATAAAAAGATATTATCAAAGTAGAAGCTTTATAATCAGGAAGAGATAATCAGACAAGAGAGTGGGGACTGCCATACTAATCTCTTCAGGTTAAAGCGGAAAGTTATCAGATTCGGAATCGAAATTATCAAAGGTGTTAATCTCTCAGAAAAGATTAGGAATGTGGAGGTAGACATGATCACAACTTCGGAAGCATGGAGTGGGATGTATCTTCTTAATGCATCGATCTTAGAATAAGAAGATTGATATTCAACAATTTTTCACGAAGGTCTTGTCTTTGATTGTTAAAAGGAATATATCATCAATCCTTCCAACTTCCGATCAACAATTCCACACTCTAAGTTGTTGATTCAACATCGGGAGGTGATGTCGACATATCGATATCCTCCGATAGGTGGATGTCATCACTCGAAGAATTATCCATCGTTGGAATTGACAACAATTCTCCGAATGTTCATGAGAGCTTTAAGAGGGGTGTATTTGCAAAAGAGGTACATAACACAATGTCGGGAATACCTCGGACTCACTTGGGATTGGAACAGGTCTTCAAACATAGACTTTTTGAATTCGTCCGATTTCCGTTTCTGGAATATGTCAAGCTGCTTGTCCCATACTAAGCGGTTATAGGGTTCCTCGATGGTAATAACCGGTGAGATTGTAATGGTATCGACTACGTCATCTCGTAGCAATGGGAATCTTCCCAATATCGTCGTTAGCCACTTGCTTCTTATCGCATTTGCTTTTCTTCTTCCTTTTTTGTATAGCTTGGGACCAAAGAATCATATTAGGTTGTCATTTGTTTCCATAAGATTATTGCATAGAATTGAGAAGCTCATTTCTGGAATTGAAGATTGGATGATTGACGGTATCTTGCAGGGGGATTGAAATAGGTTCAAACCAAAGAATTCTACATCATAGAAGAATTTGCTATGATAAATAGTCTTCATTCATTGTTGACATTGGTAAGTTTCTTGAGGACCCCGCCAATCAACAAAGACTTGTTGTGGAAAACCAAACGGTGAGGTTTGTGAAAATAACCAAAGTTTTGATTGAAAACACGGGTCCCCCCCCTAGGCATTGTAGCACGGACTTGAGGTGGACAATCGTAACCGTAATGACAATCGTTCCCACATATCTCACTAGAGTATGGTACGTATTGGGATTGTGGAGGATGGTTTGCAACACTTGGAGAATCGTTAGAAGAATACGGAGTTGAAAAATTGTTTGGTGTTCCATTTCCAACTTTACAATAAAAACAAACTCCATTTATTCTTTGCATCTACATAGTTAGGCATGTTACGACAGACATAGTGTTGCAAACTATGCGTTTGTAGGGTCATCAATGGTTTGATATGTGAATGGCTTCCGATTAGAGTAATCGGAACTCTCGGAGGGCAATTAATAACCGTAATGGCACCTCTTTCCCAAAGACTTACAAGTGCATTGTCGGACAAAGATTCCATTAAGACGTTCACCGCCACTCGTGCCAACACAATGGTCATGTTAGCGGACTGGGGAGGAATTTCACGGGGTACTGATTTACCAACGAATGGCTCTTGAAGAGATTAACGTTGGTATGTATTGGATGACTCGGAGATCTTGACTGTCTTCGAAAAATTCATTATCACACAGATGTAAACAAATCTTATAAATTCTTTCGTCAAGAGCACATCTTGACAATACGGCCCATCAACCGGGGTTCCACACCTTGCACCAATTTCGAGGGGGTTTAG
Organism: Tanacetum coccineum; assembly: GCA_026074375.1. Taxonomy (NCBI): domain Eukaryota; kingdom Viridiplantae; phylum Streptophyta; class Magnoliopsida; order Asterales; family Asteraceae; genus Tanacetum; species Tanacetum coccineum. The sequence goes on along the minus strand of BQNB010059789.1, from coordinate 4,303 downwards.
GACAAAAATCTAGTTTCAAGACTTTTTTGAACAACAAAAAGTCTGCAGTGTACAAAATCCACAATCGAGCATTCTTAATGCGTTAAATGGATAAAACGTACTCGAATGACGTCCTAAGAATTAAACATGGAAGATGTAAGAAAAGATTTAATGATACGAAGGAAAAAGAAGATCTATTTATGGTTTTCTATTAATTCACATTTATTTTAAACGGACAAAATGTAAGACAACTTAAAAAATGATAATCAGCAAGTTTCACGGGGATAGCTGTCCGAAAGAAAAACTACAAGGAGCGGAGGCGAGGGATAGCGCGAAAGCTTTTTTTCCTTCGGGTTTAGTTCGTTGGAACAACCTTCCTTATACCATTTATAGTTTGTTTAAACTTTCAAAGTGGAGCGTACTCGCAAGATGACAAAAAGGAGTTTTAATTTATCTTTGGTTCGCGATGGGAACCAACAGTTCACGGAATAATTGTGATACTACTCAATTGAGAATATTATATTTGGCATTTTTCCAATTTGTGAATTTTATTTCTTGTTAGGACCATGTTTTTATATTTTTGGTTTTTTTTTTTGGTTTTTACCTGTAATTAAACTAATAAAAGAAATTAAAATATTTTTGAATTTTTTTTATATTTTTATAAAAGAAAATACTTCACAGATTTCACAAAATTGTAAACGTAACGATAAATCATTATCACAGCATCCGGCAGCGGCGCCAAAAACATTGATGTTAACCTTTTATCCTAAATTATAATATATGATAAAATATCAAATATATATAAGTCTAAAATCACAAGATAATGAAACGAGAAGTGTCTAGAATTTGGGTAGTTTATCCCAACGAGGTGCGACTAGGACTCGATACAATGGCAAGATCTGGAGTTTTAATGTGACAAAATGATTAGAGAGTGAGGAAGTTAAATTAAAATAACCAACAAAACACGATTAGAAAATAAATAATTATGAAATAAACTAGAGAAAACGAGAGCACGAATCCGAACAAAGGGGGAAAAACCAAAATCTTTAAATTAACCCTACGAAGAAATTTTCATTCTCACTACTTAGGGAACAATCAACGAAGGAATGGAAAAAGACTAGACCGAAAACGGAGTTCGTTTGACCCGAAAACGAAGTCAACACAAAAACGCCCCCGGACCGCTCTTTAAAAATGAAACGTTGTAAAAAACTGACTTCGAAAAGTATTAAATTTTTCTACAAAATATATGCACAAAATAAAATTTTTCAAAAAGAAATATTTTTTTGAAATTTTTGTATTTTTTATTGATTTTTAAATTTAAATAAATTAAATTGTAAAAAATTACTAACGATCGAAAAATTATTGAAAATTTTTCTAAAAACTTTCATACAAAAAGCCTACGAAAAATAGAAAACACCAAAATTGGCTTAAAAAAGCCCTAAAATAAGCTGTTAACAGCTTATTAGCTTTTAAAGCCCAAAACGTGTATAAGTTACAAGCCCTTGAGTCTTTAACGAAAACGCCCCCCAAGGGGCGCGGTATGGTGTGCCAGAAAAAGGGGGAATGTATCGAGGGTCCTGGGTTTAGAGACTTGCTCACAGGATCCTTGCTTTCCTCTTTTTTTTTGGAAAAACTTTGTGAAGCAAAGTTGTTAAGCTCGTGGGGCTTAACAACTTTCTCAACTACCACTTTTTCAAAAACGTATAAATAAGTGAAAAAAGCTTATAACATGACAGATTGCTTAAAAGGGTTACGGCTAAAAATATAGCTAGTCATTTGGACTAAGGTGACACTTCGCTAAACTAGGACAAAATAAGTAAAAGGGATCCTAAGCTAGCCTAATAAGCAATAAGAGCTTAAAAGCTAGGATACATAAGTGGAAAAAACAAGGGTTTCTGAAGAAGCTTGAAAACAAGCTAAAGAAAAACATACAGGTAAGACTTGGGCTGTTTACACAAATTAAGCCAAGGAAAAAGAAAACAATTTGCAAAACCGTTATAACTCACACAATACGCTGATAGGAACAAAATGAGCTTATGAAATAAGCTCAATAAGCCAAGAGATGGCTAAAACACAACAGTACTAAACACTTTAAACAAAACCAAAAAGAGTTAGTACTGTTGGTTGTAAAATTTGGTTAATACTTCACTAAGCAAGGAAAAAGGGAATAAGCTATCTAAAGCATTAACTTTCTAATAAAGTACTAGATCCTACATTAGACAACTAAAAAGCTCTTCATAAGCTAGAAGAAAAATAAGCCATCCTACATAGAGCTAGTAAAAACAGTAAGAGCTAGTTTGCGCTAAAAATAAGCCATCAAATAAGCTTGCTACGGGCTAAAATAAAGGGGCTTATCCTAAGCGATTTAGGGTCTCAAAATACGCCAGAAATTGGGCTTAAGTACCTTAGCTTAGGAAAAGGAAGCTTAAAGTTCACTATGCTCTAGGGGGTCTTAAGGCTAAAATCAAGGGGCATATTTGACAGCATATTAAAGCTATGATTCTAAGACGTAGTCCCCCTCCCCTCGTTTTTAATCGCTCAACAAAGATTACCCACAGCAGAACGGAACCTGCCGCACAATCTAGAAACAATCTCCTCATAGCAGGACTCTTGCTGCTCTAGACCAATGAGAATCATCGATCCCGACACCAACCCATAGCACCCTCATTTCTTAAAGAGATTATAGCCAGACCCTCCATCGCTAATCCCATTGAGTCTTTTGGTAGTCGATGAAAACTCGGCTTTTGCTTTTTTCAAAAACTGCTACTTAAAAGCATGATGGTGTTTGATCCAAAAGTAAGTGACCAACGAGTATTGGTCAGCTTGTTTTAGACACACCAAAACAAACTTATTTGCACTTAACCTAACCAAACAATGCTTATCAAATAAGCCATTGTATACTTTTTTAGAAAAGCTTGGGAACAAAAGATTTATAAAACTTTGGAAAAACCAATTTAACTTTTAAAACTTATAAAACGCTTAAAACAAGCTTATATTAGTTAAAAATTGAGGACCATTTAACCCATACACAAACATTTTTGACCCTTTTTCCATGTTACCCAAAACCCATAAGTTATTGGAACATGGTTACAATTCTATAAATAACTCACTTAATACTAAAACTTAAAAACTTAGCCCTCCTCTAAGTATTTAGACAATAAAAAGAAAAAAGAAAAAAATAAGCACCGATAACGTATGAGAATAAGCTAGGAGACAGAAATAAAGAAATCGTTATTTAGACAGTTTTTTACCAAATGAATAAACATGAAATTGGAAAGATAGAAGGCATACTAAGGCATTTACTAAAACATTAATAAGCACATTACGGAGTAATAAGCTAATAAAATAACTTCATGCTACCAGGTAATAAGAAAGTTTGACAGAACAAGTACACTTTGCTCTTTTCTCAAATGGCACTTAGGACTAAATAAGTCTAAATTCCTACCCCAGTTATAATTAGGCTTAAATAAAAATAAAACCAATAAGCCACATTAGCTTATTCTTCCTTAGCTTTGCTCGATCCAACAGTACCTTGTTTTTTTCTTGAATTTTCTTAAAGTGTTTTTTAAAAACAGAATGTAAAGATGGTTTAAATTAAAGCTTAAAGGAGTTTAAGAAAACAATAAAGGTTTAGAACACAAGGAAAAAAAACTTAACTGAATTTCATTAATCAAAAGTACAGGTACAATTAAAAACTTTTAAATTCTAAAGACTTAACTTAAAACTATACTTGAACAAAAAAAACTATTTGTAAACTACATAAAAACTCTACACTGCAGCCACAATGGCTTTACATTCATTTAAATAGGAAAAATACGACTAGTGCTCTCCCTCTTTGTCTTCTTCCTTTGTGCTTTCTTGTAGACACAACAAGAGGGTTGTGTTTGTTGTGAGAGTGTAAAGTCAAGCAAATCCTGGCCCTCCAAATATCTTGATGTTTGTTCGGATCATCAAAACCGTCGAAAAAGCCTTGGGGAGTTGTGGGATTGCCAACTTGGCAATCTTACAGCTGGGAAAGATAGTGGAGGGGGAGGGAAAGGTTTATCCAAGGTGTAGAAGAGATGCAGGACAAAGGAGGTGAGGCTAACCCATGAGTTGGTTGAAGTTTGAAAATGGTGGGAAAAGGGGGTTATAAAAAGGTAAGGGGTGACAGGGCATGGGTTTGGGATTTGCCACTTTTGGTCCTCCAAAGTTATAGCAACAATTTCACCACTCGTCCTTGTGGTGTTAAAGTTTAGGCTATTGGCAGCTTTGCCCCTTGGAGTTAAACTTTCCCACATTGGCAGATTGGGCCCTTCTCTTTTTCCTTTGTAAATATAACTTA
>BQNB010059788.1:0-37180 GCA_026074375.1 Tanacetum coccineum | reverse complement strand
GATTGTTGGCTTTTACACTTCTTTATATATTTTATATTTTATTATATATTATATATATTTACGGTGTGAATCCGGCACGAGCAGCTTTCAATGTGAACGTGAATGTAATGGAGGTTGTTCAGGATCCTAACGTTGTGACGGGTACGTTCTCTTTGAACGATCACTTTGTTACAGTACTTTTTGATTCTGGAGCTGATTTTAGTTTCATATCTACTGAATTTGCGCCCTTGCTTAATGTGAAACCTAGTATTGCGAACCCTGGTTATGTGATAGAAGTAGCAGATGGTAAGAAAGTAGAAGTTGATAGCATTTTCCGTGACTGTAAGCTAGAACTAGGCAGTTCCCTGTTTAGTATAAATTTGATACCTTTAGGTCATGGAAGTTTCGATGTGATTGTGGGGATGGATTGGTTGTCCCAACATAAGGCTGTGATAGTATGTCACGAGAAGGTGGTAGAAATACCAGTGGAGGATGGTAGGACCCTTAGAGTTCATGGGGAACGAACCGTAGGGATCGCCAAAGCATTGAAGAGCGCGAAGGAGGATGAACCGAAGTTGGGTGATATATCCGTAGTACGCGATTTTGAAGATGTGTTTCTGGAAGATTTGATGGGGCTACCCCCGCAACGACAAGTTGAGTTTCGCATAGATTTAGTTCCTAGAGCGACGCCGATTGCGAAGTCTCCATATCGTCTAGCGCCCTCGGAGATGCAAGAATTGTCTGGGCAGCTTCAAGAGTTGCAAGACAAGGGTTTCATACGACCAAGTCATTCTCCGTGGGGAGCACCAGTGTTATTCGTCAAGAAGAAGGATGGCTCATTTCGTATGTGTATCGATTATAGGGAATTGAACAAGTTGACGGTTAAGAATCGCTATCCTCTTCCAAGGATTGATGATTTATTTGACCAACTACAAGGATCTAAGATAGACCTTCGGTCAGGTTATCACCAACTACGCGTGCATGAAGACGACATTCCAAAGACTGTGTTCCGAATGAGATACGGACATTTTGAGTTTACGGTTATGCCTTTTGGGCTAACCAATGCGCCTGTAGTTTTTATGGATTTGATGAATCGGGTTTGCAAACCATATTTATATAAGTTTGTTATCGTGTTCATTGATGACATCTTGATCTACTCGAAGATGAAATAGGACCATGAGGTTCATCTAGGATTGGTGTTGGAGTTACTAAGGAAGGAGAAGTTGTATGTCAAATTCTCCAAGTGTGAATTTTAGTTGCAAGAGGTGCACTTTCTTGGGCACGTTGTCAACCAGGATGGTATACATGTGGACCCAAGCAAAATAGAAGCAGTAAAGAATTGGAAGACCCCTACGACTCCTTCTGAGATTCGATCATTTTTGGGATTAGCCGGTTACTACCGACGGTTTATTGTAAATTTCTCCAAGATTGCTAAACCTCTTACCTAGTTAACTCAAAAGAATCAGAAGTACGTATGGGGTACGGAGCAGGAAGAGGCTTTTCAGACCTTAAAGAACAACTTGTGTGATGCACCAATATTGACGCTACTGGATGGAGTTGAAGATTTTGTAGTCTATTGTGATGCATCGAACCAAGGATTAGGTAGTGTACTCATGCAAAGGGGCAAAGTGATTGCTTATGCATCAAGACAGCTAAAAATCCAGGAGAAGAACTATATGACGCACGACTTAGAATTGGGAGCGGTTGTGTTTGCTCTTAAGACTTGGAGGCATTATCTGTATGGTACAAAGAGTGTTATCTATACGGATCACAAAAGTCTTCAACACATTTTTGATCAGAAAGAGCTGAATATGCGTCAGAGGAGGTGGATCGAGTTGTTTAGTGACTACGAGTGTAAGATTCGCTACCATCCTGGTAAGGCGAACGTTGTGGCTGACGCGTTGAGTAGGAAGGAGCGGCTAAAACCAAGACGTGTAAGGGTAATGGCTATGACCATTCAAACTGGAATGAGAGAGAAGATACAGGCAGCCCAGAGTGAGGCGTTTAAGCAGGAGAATATACTTGCAGAAAGCCTGCATGGTTTAGATCAACAGATGGAAAAGAAAGAGGACGAGAGTTTGTGCTTTATGGACCGTATATGGGTTCCATTAGTTGGAGGAGTAAGAACGGTGATCATGGATGAAGCACACAAGTCTAAGAACTATATGCATCCGAGAGCAGATAAGATGTACCATGATCTTCGAGATATGTATTGGTGGTTGGGAATGAAGAGAGATATTGCTACATATGTTAGTAAGTGTTTGACGTGTTCTAAAGTAAAGGCTGAGCACCAAAGGCCTTCGGGCTTATTGCAACAACCTGAAATACCGGAATGGAAGTGGGATAAGATCACTATGGATTTTATCACTAAGCTACCTAGGTCAAAGAATGGGCATGACACGATTTGGGTCATAGTTGATAGACTGACTAAGTCAGCTCATTTTCTGGCTATAAGAGAAGACTATAGTACGGAAAGATTGGCAAAGACTTACATCGATGAAATAGTCGCGCTACATGGAGTTCCTGTGTCGATTATTTCAGATAGAGATGGACGGTTTACATCGCGATGCTGGCAGACTGTACAAAAGGCTTTAGGGACGAGGTTGGATATGAGTACGGCTTATCATCCCCAAACGGATGGTCAAAGTAAGTGTATAATTCATACCTTGGAGGATATGCTTAGGGCATGCGTGATTGATTTTGGTGTTAGCTGGGATGTTCATCTACCATTGGATGAGTTTTTTCCCCCCCCCCTTCCCCCCCCTTCCCCTTTCCCCCCCCCCCTTTTTCCCCCCCTCCCCTCCTCCCCCCCCCCCCCCCCCCTTTTTCCCCCATCCTTCCCCCCCCCCCCTTTCCCCCCCCCCACACCCCTTTTCTCATACAATAATAGCTATCATTCGAGCATAAGGTGTGCCCCGTTCGAAGCTTTGTATGGGAGGAAATGTAGGTCGCCTGTCCGCCAACTTAAAATCCACGAGAAGAACTACACGACACATGATTTGGAATTAGGAGCTATGGTGTTTGCTCTCAAGATGTGGAGACATTACCTTTACGGCACGAAGTGCGTTGTGTTTACTGATCATAAGAGTTTGCAACATATTCTAGATCAGAAAGAGTTGAACACGAGACAACGTAAATGGTTAGATGTCACACCTCACTAAAGAGGAACCGCGAGGTGTAACATATTAATAAACATCACACAAGATGATAGATAAAACACCATACATGATTTAGATAAAAGAAAATTATCCAAATTACAACAATACCAAATACAAGTTTAAAGAGTACAAAAGTCAACAAAAGTTATTTTTCTTACGAACATGGATCACCCAAAAGACAATAACTTGGAAGAAAGTAGACATCTTGAACATGTCCAAGAGCAAGTACGCTAAATTTCCACCTTAGGAATGTCACCTGAAAAGCATGATAAAACGGTCAACTATCAAAATAGCTGGTAAGTTCTTAAGTTTATGTACACCAAATATAGTTTTAATAAAGAGTTGATGTCCGATAAAAGTTTGCCAACTCAATGGCAAATTATCAAAAACAGTTGTCCACATCGAAATCAATTTCCAAACAAGTTGAGAGTCTAAAACAAATCAATTTTTCAAAACAGTTCTCGTTACATTAAGTAACATAGTACAAAAATCAATTCAACATGTATGTATGCTATAGTGTTCATGCGAGGCACTACTTAAACATATTCAGCCTAACCGTTCCAAACATCCAATCAAGTTCCAGTTGTATAGTGTGGCACAAACACTTAGTACTATGCACCCTTGTGCGGGGAGTGAAGAGGGGCTATCTCCTAATAGCGCTATCCATAATTACTAATGTCTCAATCCCGTTGAGGGGGAAAGTGAGTTAAAAGTAGTGGCGGGTTTCAAGCATACAACAACATACATATTAAGTTCAAGGTTCCAAGTTCAACACATTTCCAAAGTTCAACAAGTTCAAATCAAGTTCCATATGTTCAAAACAAGTTCAAGTTCAAATGTGCTCATAAGATTCATTACTTCAAAGTATGAGTATAAAAACGACACATCATGCTTTTCACCCCAAAACATTTAAAAACATGTAAGAAGAAGGGGATGTGAGAAACTCACCAAAATGGAGATACCAAGATGAAAGCAACGAAGAAAAGCGGCGATGACAAATCTCAACCGCGACCTATTAATAATAATAATATATTATTAATATTCAATTATTTAAAATATGCAACCCATTGTAATTACGTTATATGCATGTCAATTCATACATTATATAACACCTCGTGTTTTAGGTCATTGTACGGCATTATGTAATCCACTAATTATTTTTAGGGTTTTACGCGTTTGCTTTTAAATCATAATCGTTAAGCTAAATCGCGTAAACTGAAAATGATCATACAATGTAAACGGGCATTAAACAATTAAATGTTTACATCAAGCAAGTGTTATATGATTATTTAGAGGATAATTATTATCATTGCACATTTTATTTTTATTGGTTACGTTAAGTGTTTACGTTTCGCGATATCGTACGTTTTAGGCACTTCCCGGAAGCACTGTTAACTTATCTACGCTTCTTCAACATTGACACCCCACAAAAATTCTATACCCAATACTTAAAGTTTATTTAAAACTTCAAGTATTTATCACATTATACATATTCTTCATGAAGGAATTCAAATCATAACTTACAATGTACAAGTTATACATTTTTCCAAGTCTATACTACATTATACTTCAAATAATGCAAGAATACATTATATAAATGGTCAAATGCATATCTAACTTATACATATACATAAATTTCGTGTAATATGACTAGGAAAGCCAAGGATGGGAGACCAGACCATCACAAATATCTTCCATAAAAGATTAGCATACACTTGACCATGACTCATCTTATGGGACTAGCCAAAACTTAACCAAAGTGAGCTTCCACTTCCTTTCCATATCCCTCCACCTTGCATACTTCCACTAGACATAAGAAATATCTTCATGAGTCCCCAAGTAGTATATATATGCATGCATATGAGAGCTAGGGACTCATACACTTCATTTCATTACAAGAAAAATCACAAAATCTCTTCCTTTGTTCTCATCATACCCCACGGCTCAAAACCTCAATCTTACACAATCCATAGCTTGATTTTCTATCATTATACAAGCATACACACATCATATCTAAGGTATTCTAAGAAGGTTTCAAGAGTTGGTTAACCATTTGCAAGGAAGGAATCAAGAAAAGAAAGAAAGGGTTTACTTGGGAAAAATTAGGGTTTCATTCTAATTTTTCAAGCCAAGAGTTTAAATCACAAGGGTGTGATTGGTTTTCTTTTCTCTACTCATCCAAACAAGGTTATATATAAGGCTTTACCTTTTCATATTTAAGATTTTATGTGTTCATATGCTTTACTTAGTTAAATCACCATCTAGGGTACTTTTGAATATGTGAAATGGTTTTTTACATATGATCATTATTTTGTACACTTATTTATATGTTATATGAATGTTAATAAGAGGTTAGAATGGTAGTATAACTCTTGTACACACTTGGTTAAGTATAACATGTTTATGAACAAATTAGGGTTTTAAAAGATTTACTTATGAGTTACAAGTGAAAATGGTAAAAATAACATGTTAATCTGTTATCTTGGACTCCTAGAGCAAGTAAAACTAATGAATTTAATATATGTAAGACATAAGATATAATTGTTGTAAAGTAGTTGTAACTAAGTGTTGAATCTTAACGGTATAAAAATCAAGCTTAAAACATGTCTAAATCACAAACTCTAACTTTTCTGTTTTGGTTCGATTTTGAAAGCATCCATTTATGTTTTATAAGATAGTACATCTCATAAGGAATTCCAAAATGATAAGAACCTCGTGAAAACGTGATTAATAACGAAGAAGATACACTAGTACGGTTTACGACGCTAAATACTTTATAAAACAAATTTTATAATAGTTACTATTCATGGCAGAAACTTATATTTGTAAAAAACATCCACATAATAGAATTAAACTTTCAATTCGAGAATGTGTTCGAAAAGAATCGCTAAAAACGGAGCTATAAAGAATTAAGATACGGCAAAACGGGTTTTACGTTAATTAAACAGTATAAAAACGATTATATTGCTGTTATGACTGTTAAAAACACTATTCTTCCACAGGAATCTCAAAAACCTGAAGATGTGATTTTATGATCACTCGTCTTTACGAAAGACTGTGGCGTAAGAAATAGCGAGAAACGGGCTTTAACGACAAAGTTATGTCATTTTTACTAAAGGCGTAATTATAAACGTTTTTACTTTATAATTACGATTTCACTTAAACAAATAGATGGTGATATAGCTATATAGATTATATATGTTATTAGTTATCAAAGTGCTATATTACTAGGGAATTTCATAATGAGGCTTCTTCGGATGGCGTATTGACGAGTTGTTGGATTTACGATTTAAAGTGTCCTAACTCCTCGTACGTCATGTCATGACCTCTTAAATTATGATAGCCCGAACGATAGTACGATGATAACTATATAGGATTATATACAGTTGTTGTTAGACAACGTACTTGAATACTGATTCGACCTATATTAACTAGGTTGCATTCGAGCGTTAGCGTGACGCGTTTTTACTTGGGATATTTTGTTATCAGTTTACTCACTCAAGGTGAGTTCATAGCCCCATGTTTTACAATTATTAATTTACAAGTTTTTGGGGTGAGAAACATATGCATGTTTTACAAATTGGACGCAAGTGTACATTTTATCATGATTACGTGTTTGCCTAAGTAGCGATAACCCACTATGCCCATGAATCATGAACTGTCAATTACTGGAATGTGAGCGCGAGTGATTATAGATAGATCTATTTGGGATTGACCTCCCCGTTCGGGTGACTAGCTATCACTGGAAACGAACGTATATCATGTCGGATACTGGATGTTACGGGTTGAACATCATCACGGGCAATGTAGGCAATATTTATATATTGTATTCAATTATGTCGAGCTTCGGTGTCATGAGCTTAGGTAAACGTAATTACATTTTGTGATGTCTGCATCTGTTGCATTATCACTGGGAAAGTCTTGCGGTCCTGCATATACATTTACATAAACCTATGAAATTCACCAACTTTATGTTGACGTTTTTAAATGCAATGTTTTTCAGGTCATTAAGCACGAGGTGCGAAGGATACATTGGTGGTTATATTATGAAGTCATGCATTAAAGATTTAGTCGCATTACATTTTGTGTATCTGTTATGGGCTGGAAATCTTTGTAATAATAACAAGTAAACAAGTAAAGCTTTGGGCTTTTGTAACACATACTTTATTAAATCCAATGTATCAGTTTTAAACGACTTTTTGGTCGTTCTTATATTATCTTGTGTTGTGATCTGAGATGTAACACGCCCCGGACCCTTATTCGCTCGGCGACCAATTTGGGGGTTTTACACATTAGGAAGATCAACGAGACTACACTGCGCTTTTTATTTCAATTGGTTAATCCATTTTCTGAAAATTGCGCCGTTTTACTAGCAACTAGTTATCGCTTAACGACTTGCCAACAACCTCAACACTTGCTTATACTCCATCTCCAGGTTCCTATGTATATTGACTTACTACTATGTTTTGCCCAAAGATTCTAAGCAAGTTTTACCTTTCGTAAATACTAGCACACTATAACTAGTTTAAAAACAGCTGCCCAGAAAGTTATTCAACAGTTGGCAACAGCGGCAACTTAATATTTTATAAAAATCTATAAAAATACAGGAGGTCACACAACATCATGTAAAATTTCCAGATTAAAATTTCGTCTAAAAATATCAAAGTTTGGAACCAGGCCTGAAACACAGGCATCTTTACAAACGAAATTCTGGACAGCCAACACAGTTTTAGAACTTAATCTTGTACAAAGGTTTTGGCTAACTTTTACACCTTGAAAATTGGCGAGGCCTAGTTCGTTGGAAAGTAGACTCGAAGTAGATAACTTTAGGGTCCTGAAAACCTAGAAAATCTTTTGAAACGACCGCGTTATGACATCCAAAAGTTGACCCAAATTCGGATATGAAAACTGCCATTTTCTGAAATTTGTCGGAACGGTTTTCTAATTAAAATTGGCCATAACTTTCTCATTTTTAAGAGTTAGAAGCTCTAATTTATACCAAAACGATCAATAGAACGACCTCTACAATTCTAATCACTAAAATCCCAGATTACATCATGCTAAACCCGCTGATTTTTAGTCCAAACTCTCTGCCCTAATTAAGGGTTATAAAACTCTTAAAACCCATCACTATTTTGAACAAATCTCACATCCCACAATCTCAAACTAACCTACACTTTAGCCTAAACCTATTTAACCATCCACAATCACCAACAACCTCACAAACATCACATGCATCCTAATCAATAGATTCCCAATTTCATAAAATAGACATGCATGTACATAATTTTTTTATAAGATTTTGAAAACTAAATAAAAAAGAAGAAAAGTAGCTTACAATATAATCACAATAAAAGATAAATCAAAAACAATAACCCTTTGGGGGTTTATGAACTTGGCTGAACTACAAAGGGACCCAAAATGAACCCAAAATCAACTCTTTGTTATTCCAATGTTGTTAAAAACACTAAATCTTGAACCCTTGCAACAAATTATACCTAATTTGATCAAAACCTAAAAAAATCAAGAATCAATAAAAATCAAGATTTTGAGTAACTTGATGTATGGTGATTTTTTTTAAAAGGATGATAGGGGTTTAGTTTAGGGATGATTTAGGAATGATTGGAAGTGTTTTATTGAATTTTAGCAATGGTGATGGTGGTTTGGTGTTGGTTGCCGTCGAACAGAAGAGGGAGAGGAGGGGACGAATTTTTTTTACTGTTGGTACTATGTGTTTCAAAAGGAAAGTAAATCTATTTATGGGAGAGTATAAATCTAGATAATATCGACTTGTATAAAAAAAAGATATAAGGGATGTTTGTGTGGCCTTGTTGACCGGCCATAGGGGGTGTTTGGGCTAAGGATACATTTTTTTTAAACTTTGTATTACACTAAATTTTGGGCCTAAGCTTTCATTTAAATTGTTAATAATTATAAAAACATGAATTTAACACAGTTTCGGCCAAATGCGGGTAAACATCGAAGAAAAGTAGTAAAATAAAATAATTAAGCGCTCGAAGCTAAAAATATGGAGATGTTGAGTTCTCGATCGTTAAAATGAATAATTAACCAAAGCTCAACTCCCGAATAATTAAAACTAATATTTTTAAATCGACTAAAAATAATATAATAAATTCTATAAATATTAGAAAATAGAATTTAAAGCTCGGGGTAAACATTGACTCGAAACTCGAGTTGCACCAAAAACAAGCGTTAAATGCTAAGAGTCATGTCACCACATAAAAGTGACTCCAATAATAATCAAAAGAGTCAATTGTCATACGTTTGCTTCCGGTTACTATCCTCAAAATTGACGGATGTCACATCGTCAAAAAAGCAAGATTGTACAGAAATGTCCTATGCGGAAGCTGAGTATGTATCCCTGTCTGCTTGTTGTGCTCAAGTCATCTGGATGAGAAAGTGTTAGATCGTGTTAATTCAAGTAAGATCGTTAGGTATGTTCTTCTTCTTTGTTTATTCTTTTAATTCATCTAACATAATTTATGATGGATAATTAGGGTTTCATAACCATCCTTGTAATTATGAAATAATAAACATTGTTATCATGATAAGGGTTGTAATTAGAAGGCTTATGGGTGTAAATGGTAATGTTTAATTCGCGTTAAAACTTGAATAAAGGTTGGCGGGATTAGTGTTGTGTGTTTTGATGATAAAGTAACAAATAATTGTATAATTTTACATGGAGTCCAATGAATAAGCCAAAAGAGTCTATTTTCCATAAAATCCGGCCTCGAAAGTTTTTAAGGTAGGAAGTCATTCAAATGTTGGTTACACTAAAAGTTGTCAAAACAGTAAATACGGGTCAGATTTAGGTCATGTTTGTGAGGGTAAAACCCTAACATAAAATTTGAATATTGAGCTTATCCCTTCTATAATTTGTTAAAGTTCCTATGTATATAGAGAAACACCAAGAAGGATACCTCTATTTTATGTCTAAGAATGGTATAATAAGTCTAACTTTTATTGTGCAATCAATCCGAATGGACTGTTTTGAGGTTTGAATTTCATAGGAGTCTTGTGCATGTAAATGGCTATTTGAAATCTAAAGGTATTAATATACTCATAAATGAGCCATGGGTGATTTTAAGTTATGAATTTCTGAGGGTCATAAGTAAGTGGGTTTTTATGGGTTACGTAAAAGTCCATGATAAAATTCTGCAATTCTGAGTTAATTATAAGTAACTAGTGGAAAGAGTTAATGAAGTGGTTAAGTTTAGGCATGGTGTCAGGGTGACCCATGATGGTTAATTAAACCCTTAGACATCTATCATATGACTGTTACATGGACATGAGCCTTTTAGCTTGTAGTTGTAACACATTTGTGTTTGTATTTGTGTAGCTGTATGGATATTTGTTTGGACAAGCTGCTTGTTGCTTCAGGTGAAGTTTCATAGCCCTCTTTTCTTTATGATTTATTGGGGTGGAAATGAATGCTTGTGGTTTGAAAAGTTTAATTGCTGTGATATGGTTGGTTTTTAATTGAGAGACATGGAACATAATGTGGTTATTGATATGTGATGTGCTTTAATTGTTGTGTGGTTTATGTTAGAGCAGAGGGGAAATGCCTATCCCATAGCTGGCTGTTTGATTTCCGGTTAGAGGGTAATGGGTTTCTGACCTATATAAATCAACAGGAGGGTATGAAATAAGCCTCAATTCTGTGTGATTCCGTATGGGAGGAGTTGAAATAATACTCAATGGTTTTGTTGGTCCGGGCCAAAGTATAAGTATCCATCTGTAGACTTATAGTGCTTAAGTGCTATATTTGGATCAGGAGGTAACGTTCCTACCCATGTGTTATGAGTTTATTAGGATCGGGGTAACTCCTACCTGTTTATGGTGAGATAATCGTATATCGAGGGACACGTTCATCCTAGTTATGGATGTTTGTGCGTCGTCTGTTAGCCTGTATATTTTCTAGCATTTAACTGACCTGCATGTTTTATTTTTATTAATATACTAGTATTTGATTTAAATCTTGTATTGGTGTCGTAAAACCTATGACTCTCACCAACTTTATGTTGAGAGCGTTTTTTAAGCATCATTTTTAGGTGAGCCATACGTGATGATAAGGATTAACTAGGAAGAGTAGCTAGAGAGACCCTATGCATTGCTTGTGGAGTTGTCTTATCAAGTCTTTTCATTTATGAACATGTATTGTTTTGCTTGATAATTGTTTTGTTGGAGGATTGTCATGTAATTTGAATTATTTTGCTTTTCGTGTATGACATTACTTTAATTGCAAGACTCTTTTCTTATTTGGGGTATTTGTCATGGACACAGTGTCCATTTGTTATTTCCTTCATATAGGGATTTCTCTATAGTTTACAAACCATTATCGTTTGTGATGAATCACATGATGTTACATTCTCGTTGTTTTCCGCCTAGGCGGGGTGTGACAATCAAGAACTTGGGGAAATCTTATGCATGGTGGATTTTAATTGAACAAAATGATAGGGTTTAGTTTATAATTGATTTGGGATATATAGGAAGTGATTTGGATGAATTATTTGAGATGGTTTCCTTGAAGTTTTTCTGTGTGCTTCGTTTCCGACACAAGAGAAGCCCGAGAAGAGGGGAAAGTTTTTTTTTACTTTGAGTTTTTTATGTGAAGATAAGTGGATGTAATCTGTGGGATTTATATAAGGATTTATATTACAAATAACTTCCATTTATAAAAATTAAAAAAAAGACTTGGTATGGGTGTGGTTACCGGGCCCCCTTATTTAAGGAATGGGCTGGTTGATACCTATTTGATTGTATTAAATTTTATATTACAACAAATTCTCGGCCCAAACACTTATATAACCTCGTATATAAATTTTGTAAAAACAAAACACGATTTGGACGCGGTATCGCGGCAAACGCGGTTAAAGTCAAAACATTACAAATTAAGAAAAAATGAGCATTTCGAAGCTAAAAATGGATTATCGATTTCACCGAACGCAAAAACAGATAAATTATCCAACGCTATGACTCGCGAATAAATAAAACGACATATTAAATACAAAATCGACTAAAAATATAATATAGATTCTATAAAATTTATGAAATAAATTAAGCTCGGGACAAATAGTGCCCTTTAATCCGAATATAAATATTTCCAATTAAATAGAATCATGACTCAAAATAAACATTGAATTGAAACACGAGTTGCACAAAAACAAGCGTTAATTGCTAAAAGTAACGTAACCACATAAAAGTGACTCCATATTAATCCAAGAGTGTCAAATATCATATTTTTTGTCGGTTACAGACCATAAAAATGATGGATGTTCCCCAGTTATCCCCTGTTAAAAGAGAAATTTTCGTCCCCAATTATTAGTTTGCTAGTCCTAAGGCCGTAGCGCTCCGCGAAACAGATGCGGATACATGCGCTCATCTCTTCTTCTCGATACCAGAAGTAAATTTTTGGGTCCTGTCGAGAGTTTCCAACGAACATTACAATAGGAATCCAACTATCATTTAATCTTCTTTGACCTCAACCGCCTATTATTTCATGGTCTTCACAAAACTGTATTTGGTCATCGACTTGATTTCTTCTATCGAGTACGTCAATTTTACGTCCGGCTAGGCATTTCTTATTTCTTTCTTCAGTTGACACGTGAAGTGTCATGAATATCCTGACAAGTTCATGATGATAGACTCAATAGATAAAGCAACAGGAACCCACTCGCATGGGTCGCAACCTCGAACGTCCTACATACCTCGGTGAAAGCATGTCTTTCTCATATACGAAACGGACTACGACTTTCCAGCGACCACTTTGAGTAGTACTTTATCACCGACACTGAACTCTAATGGCTTTCGTCGATTGTCGGCATAGCTCTTCTGGCGATCTCGTGCAGTCTTTAGTCTTTCCTAGTTGAACAATCTGTCGTTGATCTCCGTGAATAATTTATGGTCCAATAAGGCTTTCTTTCTCATGAACCTCTCCCAAGCTTATGGGCGTTTGACAATTTTCTCCCATAACAATGCTTTCAAATGGAACACTTTCACCGCTCCGAAGTGAGTAATATGTTGATGTATGAAAATTCTACTAAGGGTAGATGAACATCCCAGTTACCGCCAAAATCAATTGCGCAAGCTCTAAGCATATCTTCTAGTGTTTGAATGGTACACCCACTTTAGCCATCGGTTTGGGGATGGTAAGCGGTACTCAGATCCAGATGAGTTCCAAATGCTTTCAGTAGTGATTGTCCAAATTGTGATGTAAAAGGACTGTCACGATCAGGTATATAGTGACATAGACTCAATCGTGCCTTGACTATGATCTTGTTGATGTACATCTTGCCAACCTTTCTTTCATGTCTTGTAACGTTTCATGAACATCAAATAAATGCGCAGATTTGAGGTCAATCAGAGTCGACTATGACTCCGAAATCGTTCATGTCCGCTACTTGTTCTCTGTAATTTCTTTATGAAGTCCATTATCAATATTCTCTCATTTCCATTCGGAATCTCTGGCTGTTGAAGTAATCATGAAGGTTTCTCGTGCACTGCTTTGACTTAAGAAAAGTCAAACACTTTCTAACATAAAAGTCGATATCTTTTTTCATTCAGCCACCAATATAGTCTCGTAGATCATAAGTACATCTTGATGTCTCTCCAGGATGTACAGAATACTTTGTAGTATGGGCTTCATTCATTATTAAAGTTCTCAAGTTGTCATAAACTGGCATCCAAATTCCTTCAGCAAAATACAATCCACCATCTTTTTCTCTCGAATTATTTATCCAATCCTTTAAACATTTCTACTGGAGTGTTGACATCCTTAGAGGCTTCGCTCTGAGCTTCCAGAATCTTAGCCTTAATACTATAGGTGAATTCAAGCTCACAGAATTTATCGAGCTCGATCTCGGTTCCATCCACTTTAAACCTCTTAAAGCATCAGCATATCAAAATTGATCGTGAATATTACCATGGTGGTAGCGAATCCGTATCATGAATCGCATGGAGAAGTTCTAATCCATCGTCTCTGATGCATATTTAATTCTTTTTGATCGAAGATATGATGAAGGCTTTTATGACCAGTGTAGATAACACTCTTTGTTCCATACAAGTAGTGTCTCCACAT
The DNA here is from genome assembly GCA_026074375.1 of Tanacetum coccineum. Taxonomy (NCBI): domain Eukaryota; kingdom Viridiplantae; phylum Streptophyta; class Magnoliopsida; order Asterales; family Asteraceae; genus Tanacetum; species Tanacetum coccineum. The sequence continues at coordinate 22,945 of BQNB010059788.1, read as the reverse complement.
TTTGAGAGCAAATACCACTGCGCCTAACTCTCCAAATCATGAGTGGTGTAGTTCTTCTCATGGATTTTGAGTTGTCTGGATACGTATGTTATCACTTTGTTTCTCTGCATCAAAACGCAACCAAAACCTTGGTTCGATGCGTCACAGTAAACTACAAAATCATCCGTACCTTCGGGAAGTGCCAGAATCGAGGCAAATCACACAACAAGTCCTTTAATGTTAGATAAATCGAGATCTCCTTCCACAATCACCAAACTCAAATTTCTTGTTTTCAGAGTAACAGGGTGGAGGTGTTGCAATCTTCGAGAAAAATGCAATAAATCGCCAATAGATATCCCCTGCAATGATAAAATGAACGATATCTCGGTTGGTGTCAACGAGGGTTTCCAATTTTACAGACTGCAATCAATTTAGTTGGGATCCACATGTATACCTTCACTGTTCACTACATGTCCGAGAGAAAATGAAACCTCTTGGTAGCTAAAATCCGCATTTCTAAAATTTACCCCAAACAAATTTCTCTTTTGTAAGTGCAACTCCAATAATAAACTATAGGTGAACTTCATGCTCCTCTTTGGACTTTGAATAAATTAAAATGTCGTCAATAAATACAATGACAAACTTGTCAAGATACGGCCTACATACGCGGTTCATAAGGTCCATGAACACCGCGGGAGCATTAGTCCAAAAAACCGTAAGGGAATGAACCGTGGAAGCTTGAGAAGAAATGTCATACACTCGTCTTGAATGCGTTTTGCGGTAATATCTTTTGCGTACTCTCAAATATATAGTCCGGCGGAATCAAGAATCTATGTTTCGAAAAAAAATACCATGACCCTTGCAGTGAATCCGTAACAGATTCATCGATCCTAGGAAAAGATGTACGGTTTGATAAGATACTTGTTTCAGACTCTCGCGATAGCCTATAGCACCACAAAAACGAACCATCCTTCCTACTCAACAAGACACACAAGAGTATCTCCCCAAGGGAAGAACTGAGGTCTTATGAAACCTTTTTCTTGGAGCTACAATTGAAGTTGGTTTGACAATTCTTGCATTTCTGTAAGGTGCCGCAAATGGAAAGTGTAATATTAATAGGCATGGCTTCAGACAAAAGATCGTATGATGAAATACACTTCAACGCAACAGTGGTCAACCTGGTAGATCTTTCTAGAAACATTGCAGAAAAGTGTTACATTACGATTAGGGATGTTTTCGGAGTTTCCAAACGCACTAGCTTTCACAGTCTTTAGACTATTTTATTTTTTTCCTTTTGGATATTTCTTCCATGAATTTCCAAAATCTCTCCATTAGATAACAGAATTTGAGGACTATTTCTCGTATACAACTATCTAGCTCTAGAGGCCATTTAGACAACCAAATCCCATTCTCTACGTTTCACGGACAAAACTACCTTATGTCCAAAAAATTGAATTGAAGAGTTTGACAATGAACGTTGAAATGACATCTAGTTCTATCCATCATCCGCGGACAAATATTGTTGGTTTCTAACTTTAGACCGATAGAAATATAAATTTTGTAATCGAGGTTTATATCACAATTTCGAGAGTTAATCAAGGGATAAGAAGTCGGTAGAGAATAAAACTAAAATAGCTAATTCGGTAATCGAATATTAACAGTATAAAATGAATCGATGAAAGAATGAGTACATCGTCATGAGATGTTTAGATCTGCTGGGCTTCCTTAGCACAATGGAAAAACTTCTACACACGGGCGGTTTCCAGTTGTTCTCTAATTGTCAAATTTACGGAGCTAAGACCCCGAAAGTAACATCAATACTCTTGCTTTTCGGAGTTACCGTGTGCGTTACAAGTCAAGCCAACCTCCATGGAAATCGGTTATGTAACTTATAAATTAAGCACCAATCATAACATAGATTCCTAGAACCTCTTCCTTAAATCTCGATACATATTCCCTAACAATATTCCTCCTTTAACAACTCTTAGGTCCTCCCAAGGTGGGCCATACACTTACCTTTACGACCTCGTTGATCTAAACTAGTGTGTTTCCACTAAGTTTAAGGAGCAACATTGCAACATACAAGACGCGAATTCCGACTTGCGGTCTTTCCTGCGGATACTTGTTAATTGATAAGAGCACATACCCCAATTCTTATTGCTTCTATGCCAGAAAGTAGGGACCAACTGCTCTTCAGTTTCCAAAGAATATCTTAGCACCACAGACCTAGACCTACCTATAAACTAAACCTTTAGCGTTGTTGCATACTTAGTTTGCCTTATTCATTCTCGCTTCCACTAGGGTCATTAGCATTTTAATAAGAATACCAACTATTTAACTTTCTCATAAGTCAAATCGATTAACGGCTGTATGAGGTGTCATTTTATATACTACTTTCGGGATCCCGTTTAACCCCCTAATCGTGGATTTATGCCAAAATAGGTACTTAATCGTTCCTTTTCAGGTATTTCATCAATTGGAGGGCATTTGGAAAGAATTACACGTGACTTGGGCTTCATGTTTAATAAACGATTATTTAAGTTTCATAACAATATCTTCACGCGTGCAAATTATGAGTAGCAAAAATAGGGGATATTGATGGTTAATAGACGATTATTCAAGTTTTATAAAAATGTCTTCAATCGTGCAAATTTATGAGCACAGATTAAATCTTTGATTTTACTAGAAATACAAAATAAGAGATATTGATGCTTAATAGACAATTATTTAAGTTTTGTAAGAAAATCTTTACTCGAGCAAATTATGAGCAAGTATTGAAGCTTTTATCTTAATATCGTATTTTTTATACTAGAAGCGCAAAAATATAAGATATTCATGTTTAATAAACTAATTGATGATTATTTAAGTTTTATAAAAATATATTTTCACATGTGCAAATTATGAGCAAGGATTAAAGCTTTGTGTTGGGAATTAAAGGGCTTCTACAAGTTAGTACTGCTCAAAGGACTTAGTACTGCTAGTGAAGATTTATACTGCTAGTGAAGATTGAAGGATATTAACTAAGTCATTAGTACTGTCAATTGTAGTATTAGTACTGCTGGTTATAGTTAGTACTGCCAGTACTAAAAGATAGTCACTTAGTACGGATAGCTTTGTATTAGTACTGTTAGTATAGAATGTTAGTACTGCTTATGTGATATGCATGAGATATATTAGGAATAGATATACATGATCATATAACGCGTTTTGTAAGCCCATTAGGGTTTCCTTAGTGTATAAAAGGAACCCTACGGCACTAGTTAGAGATAAGTTTCATATACAAGTTTCACCAATATATATAGTTAGTAATCCGTAACCTAGCATATTAATAGTAATCAAAGTTTGGTTTTATTCATTGTTCTTCTTAGCAGTATAAGTTAGTTTCACATAACTTATATTGTTCATAGTCATTGTTTCTCTTGTAGTTAGTTTGGATTTATCCAGATTGGCTACCACCCTTAGCAGGCTAGAAAGATCTATTCAGATTGGGATCAACAATTATCCTAATGAAAGTGTATAGTTCTCCCAAGTAAAGCATATAAATCACCCAACCAAAACATATAAATCACCTAAAGGAAGATGTATAAATCGCCTTAAGAAACAAACGTATAAATCGCCTGAAGGAAACTTAACGTATATGTAACATTCCGAATTTAAGGTCACTATTTATTCCGAACTTTATTTCTATTTTTTTTAAGCAAAGTCATTAATTTTACGTTTACCCAATTTAGTAAGATTTTCTCGTTTTTAGCTTTGCGCGAGCCGTGTTTAGAAATCTATTCCGTTTTCGCATCTTAAGTGATTTAATAATCTCATAATATTCCCCGATGATTATAATTTTCCTTATTTTCATTTTCCGTTATGTTTTGCGTTTACGTAAATTCTTGCTTAAAACTCGCATTTTTACCTTAAAACATTACCTTTTCTTAATTAATCTTACACTACACTTTAATTAAATCATACACAACTAAAAATCAAAAATATATATATATATATATTTTTCACAAAACCCAAGGCCTAGGCCGGTTTTACCCACCCCAACACTCCACTCTTTTCTCTTTTCTATAACATCTCATCATACTTCTCTTTTCCCCACACATGCAAACTTTTTACTTCACAAAGTTTAAACTTTTCTCTCTTCCTTTTGGTCTCCATTTTTGCCGATTCTAGAACCATCACCACCATCATCATACTAAATTGTTCATCTCATTTTTATCCTCTTAACACCATCCATAAGCCTCTTGCAAAGTTTGGTGTAATTTCATGAAGATTTGAAGGGGTTTAGGGCTTGTTTCTTGAGTTTTCTTGAAGCTTTTTGATTGGGTTTTATTAGGGAGCATCTTGGTGATATTTAGGAAGTTTAGAAGCTTGTTAATCTTGGGCATCCTTGGTTCGAATCAACCCCACAAGAGAAGGGTGTTCTTGTTTGATTCACTAGCCTAAATCTCTCTTTTTGTAAGCCTAAATCTTTCTTTTATTAGTCTTATCTTTTTATTTCTTGTTTTATTTAATTTTAAGTCCATGAAAATGGATGTTAAGTTCTGAATATATACATGTGATTATGTTCTTGAGGTTGTTTTAGATTAGTTATGGCATTGGGTTAGGTCTTAGATAAAGTAAAATGATGTTTAAAAAGGTTTTGAATTGAAATATTGGGACTGTTTTGAAAACAGTAGAAAAACGTATGATTATCTAAACATTTTTGGCCTGAAGACTATGAGTAAATTACATGACTGGAAAGATACATTTTTTAGCATCATAGGATAGTTGGATGCTCAACCAACTCCTTAGGATGAGTGAGTTATGGCCAAAACAAGAAAAGAGGTCAAATCTGGACATGTGTTTGGAATATGAGTTAAACTCCAAATTTTTGCTATAAAATAATAGATATTTTTGAATGGGTCAGTAGTAGACATCATAAGGAAACCATAGCCTTTGACCTCACCTTCATTTCTATCTTGGTTTGGGATTTATGGCCATTTTAGTAATGGGTAAATTTTTTGCTAACTTTCTGTTTTGGACAACCAGGGGTAAAATCGTCTTTTCACATAGTTATTAGACTTTGGAAATTATGAGACTTACCTTTCTGGAAACTAGACTCAAATAGCTTTCCATGGGTGTAAGCCTCACATATAGAACATTTGTGAGCTAGGAGATATGAGTCCGTGAAGCCAAGTCAAATTCAGAAACCTAGTTTTTACGTCTAGTCAAAAATATGTAAAACGTATAGTACACCATGATAAAATAAAATTTAGAAGCCAAAACTTGGTAGATGTTCATTTGCCTATAAGACCAGGTCACAAGTCAATTAGGGATTAAAAATGATTTGGGAAAGTCCTAGTGGAATGCCATACTTATCTCGGAAACACAACTCAAGAACACATGTTTAATTTCTACGTATTGTTATTTTCTACGTATTAAATCGCGTCACGTATTTTAGGAGGTGCCTAGGAGTACTTCTCGCTCATTCAAGACTTGATATACTTCTGATCTAATTGCTCTTACGGTGAGTTCATAGCCTCGCCTTTCAACTTTTAACAACTGGTTTTTCATTTATATAAACCCCGCGAGGGAGTTTACATGCTTGTTTTATAAACTGTTGCCAACGAATCTTTATGGTATGCTGGACCAGTATATGATATAAATTACATTGTGTAGCATTGACCAAAAGACCCACTTCTGAAACTGTTATTTACCTATAATGGGTAAGCGCTAGTTACAAGTAAATAGATATATTGGGTTTGACAGCCTGTCCGGGGGTATGAATCGAATCACTTTCGAAGCACCCAGTCCATGACATTTATATTTAGAAGTATGTAAAGCCACTAAAATACCTAGTTATGGGGCAACAAGAATTTTTCATACAAGATATGCGTTAAGGTCAAGGCTTCGGTGTCATGAGCTTATTGCAATAGAAACTTGATTAATGGCTTGTCCGTAACATACAAGTCCACGATGTAACAATAACTTTGTTTGGCGTGGTTTCTCTTTTATCTCTTACAAACTCTATGGATTCACTCAATATTATTGTTGACTTTTTAAGCATGTTTATCTCAAGAAATCAAGGGTGAAGGATGCTGTATACGAGGAGTCTGCGCTAAAAGTTTTTAAGAACTTGTATTTTGTTCCATTTGATAAACTAATTATCTATGTTTTGGAAAAACCTATGTTATGAAATTTGGTAACGATTATGTGGGACGTATGTTGATTACTCTGAAACTTCTTTAAATGGAACAATGTTTTTAAACGCCTCTTTTCGAGTCGTTTTCTATATCTTTATGCAATTGTACTATGAATTAACACCCAATGTTGTATATTCCGCTGCGTGATAATTTGGGGGTGTTAAACCATGAATCACTGCATCAGTTCTAAAAGCACTTCTTTGGGGATTTAAATACCCACTATATTGCACTGCAGTGATTTGTTGGCAAACTTATCAGACATACATTTTTCAAATTTAATTGTTGATGGTATGATGAGATACTTGGATGTAGCTAAAAAGTTTGTAATGTATCCAAGATTTTTACAAATCTTTTTGAGAAATTAGTTAAGGGATGTACCTGTTCCTATGGATCACTTTCTAGTTCTAACTTTGACTAAAAAGGTTTTGACATTTATGGTTAAAAAGGGTAAAAACTTTTCAGGGAATATCACACCTTTATTTGACTCTATGTTGGTTCAACTAACAGAGGATGAGGGTGAAGTTTTAGGAAACTCATAGATAATCCAATCTATACCCTCTCATAACTCACCAAAGTGAAGCCACCTAAGCCTAGTCTTCCTTTCTAACCAAACCTTCTCCTTCTATCCTATTCCTGATTCCACAATCCAGAGGGTTCTTGTGGGAATCATGGAGGTCAGTATCAGTGAAATTCACACTATCATGGGAATGAGGATGGCTTGACACTCCAAAGTGTATATGATCTTTATCTTTCATTGTGTAAACAAGTCACAGCTCAAGCTTCAGAAATTAAAGATTTGAAGGCTCAGATCAAGCAGCTAAAGAAGAAGGCTAGACCCGTTATCAAACACCACAAAGCTTGGATAAAGAGTGTTTCAATGAAAAAAAGATTGGCAAGGAAGAAGTCTATGAAGAAAAAGTTGATGCAGAAGGAGTCTGTATCTAAACAAGGGAGGAAAACTGCCAAATCTGAACAAACTGTGCTTAAAGATCCAGCTTTTTATGATCTTGATGCTATTTTGGATGATGTAATGGATTACATGGAGATTGAGGATGCTCACGATGAGGGGAGGATAAGCTCAAAGGGAGTAAGTACTAAAGATCTAGTTAGTACTGCTCAGCCAACATTTGGTACTGATAAGCCAAAAGTTAGTACCAACAAGGTTGATGAAGGTACTGCTAATCCAAAAGATGGAAATTTAGATCAAAGTGCTACTCCCACAACTATTTTCAAAGATGATGAAACTATTGCTTAGTTTCTGGTAACCATGAGCCAAAATAAGGCTAAGCAAAAAGGAGTTGAGATTAAAGATATTGAAGATACTGATAGACTAAGAACTACAACTGAAAGGTCTGTCTTAACTTTGAAGCCACTTCCAAAGATTGATCCTAAAGACAAAGGCAAGAGAGTTCTTGAATAAGAAGCTTAATCAGATGCTGAATCAAAAGGTGTAAATGAAGCTGAAAGAAAGTTTGCTCAACTTGCTAGTGATGCAGAGGTTGGAAGAAAGCTTAATGAAGATATGCAAGCAGAATTAGAAAGGGAAGGAATTGAACAAGAGGAAGCTACCAAGGCTGCACTAATAAGGGATTATGATGACATCATGGCTAGAATTGATCCTGATAGAATTCTAGCTGCAAGCCTTTAAGAGGAAGAGAGGGAAAGTTTTACTGTTGAACAAAGAACCAAGTTTCTTCATGATACCATTGCTGCATAAAGGAGATTTCTTGCTCAACAAAGATATGCTGATGTCAGAAGTAGACCACCTATAAGAGCTCAGTTAATAAATCAAATTATGACTTACTTAAACCATGTAAGAAACTTCAAACATGCTGATTTAAGTAGAAAGAACTTTGAAGAAATTCAAACTTTATATGAAAGATAGAAGAAGTTTGATCAAAGTTTTATTCCTATTGATTCTGCTGAAGATGAAAAATAGATAAGAGAGATGAATAAGAAGGCTGTAGAAACAGATACTTCAAAGAAAAGAAAATCAAGTTCAAGGGCAAAAAGAATGTCTAAAAGGTAAAAGGCAGACTCTAATGTAGAGGAAAAAGAGAAACCGAAGTCCTTCTTAAATTTGAAACCTGATGAAGATAAAGCTATAAATTATGAGGTCCTACAAACAAGGTTTCCAATTGTTAACTAATAATCTAAATTCTATGATTATGGTCATTATGGAAGAGAGTTTATTTACTACAAAGTTATTAGAGCTGATAGAAGTTCTAGGTGGATCAAGACCTTTTCTGAGATGATTAAACTTTTTGATAGGATGGATCTTGTTGAGATACATAGTCTGGTAATGAAAAGGTTTGCAACAACAATTCTAGAAGGAATTGATCTACTTCTTTGGGGTGATTTAAGGATTATGTTTGAATCAAAAGCAAATGATGAACTCTGGAAGAATCAAGAAGAGTGGAATCTTTAGAGCTGGGTAATTTATGAAAATTGTGGAGTTTATGTTTTAAGACTAGAAGATGGAACTGAGATCAATATGCTAGCAGAGAGAAGGTATCCTCTTACTAAAGACACACTTGATAGGATGTTGGATCTAAGATTGACAACTATATCTGATGATGATGCTGTATTTGATTTGCTGAGATTTATTGAGAAGCAGATTGCTGAGTTGGAGAAATTTGAAGGTAATGATGGAGATAGGAAGGATCTTTGAGTGTTGGTCTAATCACCACACAACAAATGTTCATCAGTTCACCATGTTTAACTGACATAAGAACTGACTAGTCTATAAGCAAATGACTTATGGTAAAGACTTCTCAAATCCGTTTATGGTTGACAATTTACCAAAAATTGTATGGTTCCTAACTCACCTTGCTTCACAATAAAGAGTTTGCTAGTCCAGGATCAAACAGTTCCTAGTAAAGACAAATCAAATTTGTTGATAGCTGATAGTTTGCCTAAAACTATATGGTTATCAATGCACCATGTTATGGCAATAAAGCATTGACTAGTCCAAAAGCAAAAGGCTTTTGGTAAAGACAAATCAAATCCGTTGATAGTTGATAGTTTACTCAAAACTATAAGGTTCTCAATTTACCTTGTTGTTTACAATGAAGAATTGGCTATCCCAGAGCAAACGGCTACTAGTAAAGGAACATCAAATCCATTAATGGCTGGTAGTTTACCAAAAACTACAAAGCCAACTTAGTTGGATTGTTGCATAAAAGATGTTACTGTGTTGCTGAGAAGACATGTTGCTGATAAAGAGGGATAGCTGAAAATGTTCAAGAAACTCAAGATAATCAAAGATTAGATCAGAATTTAACAGAATGTTTGGATACATCCTCCAAGAGTTCAAGAAGAATAAACTGAAGAAACATGATGGTTAAAAAATTGAACAATCATGTTTAGGGGAGGATTGTTAGGAATTATGCTTTCCTAACTTAGTACCGCTAGTTGTAATAGTTAGTACAGATAGTTATAGTTAGTACCGTTAGTATCAGTTTGTACTTCCAGTACAAAATAGTTAGTACCGTTTAACAGATATGTATGAGATATTATAGGAAAAGATATGCATGATCTTCTACGCGTTTTGTAAGCCTATTAGGGTTTATCCTTGGTGTATAAAAGGAACCATACGGCATAGTTAGAGATATCAATTCATACACATATCTCCTAGTTAGTAATCTGTAATCTAGCAGATTAATAGTAATAAAAGTTCTACTTTATTTATTGTTCTTCTTAGCATTATAAGTTAGTTTCCGCATAACTTATAGTGTTCATAGTCATTGTTTCTCCTGTAGTTAGTGTGGAACTATCCATATTGGCTACAACCCTTAAAAGGCTTGAAAGATCTATATTGAATTGGGATCTACAACAGTCACCATTAAGGGTGTGTTTGGTTTAATAACAGCCCCATAAAGGGGTGTTTGGGACAGCAGTTAACACCCAACAGGGGTGTTTGGTATTACTTATTTTGTAACTACATGGTTTCGTCTATATATATATATATATATTATATATATATATATATATATAATTATTTTATATTATATATTTATTTATATTATTATTAATTTATATTTGTAAACACGGAGTATATTACAACTTTTTTTTATTAAGGGGAAAAACATTGTGTTTTATAAAAAAAATGGAAATCTCGTATATATGAGGAGGTCATGCCGAAATTTATAAAAATTTATATACTTAGTATTTTTCGTTTAAAACTTTAATTATTTTGGAAATCCGATAATTGCCAAAGAATCTAAATTTTAATGACTATTAAAATTGTTGTTTAGTCAATAACAAGATGAATAATCGGAAACTATACTTTTACAAACGAGGTAACTATTTTAATTAAAACCCGTCAAGAAAACAAAATGCTAAATTACAAAATATTATTTTATAATTTCCGACTAATAGACAAAATAATAACTTTTGTAAAAACTTTGAAAGTGTGATGTGTCGTTGTTATTTTATGTATCAAGTTTTACTATTTATTTTATGTCGAATATACCTAAAAACAACACTTTAACGGGCAGTGTACCCGGTTAATTGTAGTTTTGTTGGTAAGTAGGGTGTCGATCACTAAGAGCGAGAGCGTTAACTCCTAATTCTATTAGTATTTTAGTTATCTATGTTAGTACTAATTAACTCTATTCTATGTTAAACCTAAGTTAAACCTAAAACTAATGCAAAAAAAGGGAGTTTCAGCCTGAGAGACTGACACGGTTTTGTGTATCTAACCTAAGGTTTTGATGACAAGTAAAGCAATAAACACACACAAAAAGACAAACAAACGATAGAGAAGTGTTTAAGAACTAATGTAAGGAAAACGTATCAACCATAAATAATCTGATAAAACGTAGGTTTGTTTATTTAGTGCAATGATTGTCTTATCTCGAAGGGCATATCATTCCTAGACTTAGGCAGTACTTTTTCCTAAGACCTAGACACGTTAATTCTGTCATAATTAGACGCATCTAAATAAAGTTTCCTTATGTTGATTATAATCTATCTTAGGATCTAAGTAATGGTGCTCTTACTAAACCCTAGCTCATTAAGACTTTACCCACTTATTGCTTAACGGCGATATTTATACTAGTAGTCCACTGTCCGAGTCCTTACCAATGGAATAAGAGCGTACTCGTTGATACCAAGGTCACCTTATGGCTCGACTAAGCTCACTGATCTAAAGGCAAAGATAGGTTAATATTTGTGATCCTATGATTCTAGATATATAAATTGCAAGATGGAGAGCTATCTCAGACTCTTAACCTATGACCAAACAACACCGAAGTTGCAGCGCATTAAATATGTAGGACTAGACCCAGTTGAATGATAGGTCCCATACTTAAGCAAGTAAACGAATATAAATTGATAAACATCAACAACAATCAATGATAAATTAAGCAATCAAGATAAACAAACCAAATATTAGATCTTCATAAACATGGCTGATACCTAAAGGTATCAGCCGATAGTCATTGTAAAAATACACACGGTTTGATATATGAACGATTAAAATTAAGAAACCTCAATCGAACGCGTATTTTGTTGCGCAAAGATTATAAGAGTTTTCCTATGATCTTGAGGCTCTTTTCTGACCTTCTATGCTCTTCTGATTGTCTCTTGGTCGACTTGGTGGTTTAGGGATTCACTTGCATACCCAAAATTGAGTTTAGGGTCGTCTGTATATATAGGGTCTGGTAGTCGGTTCGATACGGCGTATTGAGAAGCTCAATACGACGTATTGGATGACTTGGCGTGGGCTCCAAGAATAAAATATTCCAAAATTCTTGCGCAGGAATTTGGATACGCCGTATCTGATTTTTGGATACGGCGTATTGACCAATACGCCATATCCGTTTCTTGGATACAGAGTATTGACCAATACAGAGTATTAGGGTTTTTGGATACGGAGTATTGGCTGAAAATGTGTTTTTCTTGATTTTTGACCAAAGTATCATATACGGCGTATCAATGGCGTATTCTTCAAAGTCAGGCAATGGTCTTGAGTTCTTCAAAGTCTTTAGATACGGCGTATTTGTCTAGAATGAGACGGCGTATCGATGTCAGAATCAGTCGACTTTCTTAAACTCTTCGTTTATGCTTCAAAACACGTCCTTTTCTTCATCTTTTGCCAAATACTCGATAATTACTGCAAATAACAAATATAAACAATTAAGTACCAATTCATGCAATAATTATATCAAATGGGTCAATTACTTGGGATAAATGATGCTATAAAATAGACGTTATTTGATGTCATCAAATATCCCCCCACTTGAATCCTACTTGTCCTCAAGTAGCCTTTAGAAGTTTATAAAAATGTATCCCTAAGGATATTTTCCGTTAAAGCATTTATTTGATCTATTACAAGTACACAACCAAACACCTCACGAAATAGGAAGATGAAAACACTCAAATCACTCAACTAATCTATGTGGTAACATGTAACTAATTCGCTCAATTGCTCGGTCGTGACGAGTATTCTATCATAAGCTTGGCAAGGATACACATCTCCACCACTAAAGCCAAGGAGTAACAAGTTTATAAAGGTAAATATGGGTTTTTGTATGGAAAGGCATACGGTTGATCATTCTACAATCTTTCACCAGAAGTACCACTCCAACAAGGCAGCTGAAGCACACATACATGGCCGTAACGACGGAATAGACATGTGTGTTCGATCACATCCTCATTCGAATTTAACCAACGGTTAGGATGAAGAATGATATAGGGTAGGAACCTTCTAACTTTCACCAAAAGTTGTAAACCAACGAGGCAGCTATTTTTTAATTATCAAAAAAAAAAATCTTTTGTATCGGTATCATCGTGTTCGATTACTTTGACTTTCAATTTTTAGAAAAACTTTATTATGTCTTCAAATTTTAGAAATCCTTATCATGACAAAAAAAATTGAAAATAAAATAAATGAATAAATAAATACAATTTCTTTATTATGCGTTACTTGAAATATATTTTTAGTCAAAACCTTTTTATCACGATTTACGTTGAAAACCCAACTTTGTTGGAGGTTACTACGAACTACCAACCTTTAGAAGACTGTATCTTTTTGGATAACAATCATTATGGGAGAATTAAAACTACATATGTGAGAACGTTCATCTCTTTTCTCTATATAAACTTTCACACCTCTGTTTGAATGAATGTTATTTCGTTACATTTAAAGCTGCATCATATGTACGCTACTCGAATTATACTTTGTCAAGGTAATTACTCGAAATGAAAGAATGGACAAAATATGTATTTAAAACCATACCTCCGAGAAAAACACGCGCAAACTCAGTAACAAATCGTGGAAACTACCAAACAAGGTACATCCGTACCAAGCGAACCTAGAGTATATCAGGTTTGTTTACTGGAAAATTGAGCGTTAATCGATATTAACACATGAGAATAAAAGAGGTATGCTCTACTAAAATGCTAATGACCCTAAGTTGAAGCAAGAGAGATAAGGACACTAAAGTAATGCAACACGCAAGGTTGCAGTTACAAGACATTCAAGTCTTGTGATGCTAAGGAAATCTTTGGAACTGAAAGAGCAGTTGGCCTACTATCATAGTTGGAAGAAATGGAGTGTGTGCTCTACATTAGTAAGTGTCCTACAAAAAGCCAAGTCGAATTCGTGACTTGTATGATGCAAAGTCACGCCTTAACTTGGTGGAACACACTAGTTTAGACAAAAGGTCGGGCAATTGCTATAGCCAACCTTGGGAAGACCTAAAGAAGTTGTTGATGGAAAAATACTGTCCGGGTAATGCAATTAAGGAATTAAAGGAAGAGTATTGAACATTGTAACCGATTAGAGCCGATGTTGACAAGTACATAACCCGATTCCATGAGTTAGCTAGACTAGTGATGCACACGATAACTCCGAAAAAGCAAGCGTATTGATCGCTACATTCGGGGTTTAGCTCCTGCAATTAGAAGAACCATGGAAACCAGCCCGTGTTAGAAGTTTTTCCATTGCTGCTAAGGAAGCCGAGCAAGATCTAAATGTCATGACGAGTACTTTTCTTTCGGTCATTTTCTACCGTAATATTCGATTCTGATGCCTATTTTAGCTTTATTTCTACCGACTTATTTCCCTTGATTAACTCGAAACCTAGTGCTATAAACCCGATTGCGAAATTTAAATTGCTAACGATCTAAAGTTAGAAACCAACAAGATTGTCCGCGGATGTGGGCTAGAACTAGAATGTCATACGTTCATCATCGACTCGATTCCTTTTGGACATGGTAGTTTCGACGTGATCGTAGGAATGGATTGGTTGTTTTTTTTTTTTTTTTTTTTTTTTTTTTTTTTTTTTTTTTTTTTTTTTATTTTTTTTTTTTTTTTTTTTTTTTTTTTTTTTTTATTTTTATTTTTTTTTTTTTTTTTTTTTTTTTTTTTTTTTTTTATTTTTTTTTTTTTTTTTTTGTTTTTATTTTTTTTTTATTTTTTTTTTTTTTTTTTTTTTTTTTTTTTTTTTTTTTTTATTTTTTTTTTTTTTTTTATTTGTTTATATTTTTGTTTTTTTTTTTTTTTTTTTTTTTTTTTTTTTTATTTTTATTTTTTTTGTTGTTTTTTTTTTTTTTTTTTTTTTTTTTTTTTTTTTTTTTTTTTTTTTTTTTTTTTTTTTTTTTTTTTTGTTTTTGTTTTTTGTCAAGCCTAGAGCTAAGATAGTTTGTTATGATAAAATAGTCCAAATTTCGTTATTTAACGAAGAGAATTTAGAAGTTCATAGAGAACGTCTAGAAGGGAATATGAAGTAGTTAAAGATCATAAAAGTGAAAAAACTGAAACTTAAAGATATCCCTGTCGTACGTAACCTCCCTGGCGTATTTTCAAAAGATTTATCAGGGTTACCGCCATCTTCGCTAAGTAGAATTTTCCCCATTAGATCTTGTCCCTGAAGCCATGCCTATTGCAAAATCACCTTATCGTTTGGCATCTACGGAAATGCAAGAACTGTCCAACCAACTTAAAGAGCTCAAAGAAAAAAAAAGGTTTCATACGACCTAGCTCTTCACCTTGGGGAGCCTCAGTCTTGTTTGTTAAGAAAAAAAAGGATGGTTCGTTCCATATGTGTATAGACTATCAAGAGCTGAACAAGCTAACTATCAAGAACCGCTACCCTCTTCCAAGGATCGATGACCTGTTCGATCAGCTGCAAGGGTCATGGTATTTTTTTTCAAAAATAACCATTGATCTGGCTTCACAGTTGAGAGTTACCGAAGACGATATACCCAAAAACTGAAATCAAGACAGGTATGGACATTTTGAGTCATCGATCATGCCTTTCGTTTTACAATGGCACATGTGTTATTCAGGATTCTTGTATGAACCGCATATGTAAGCCGTATCTTGACAAGTTTGTCATCGTCTCATTGACGAAATCATGATTTATTCAAAGTCTAAAGGGAAGCACGAAGTTCACCTAAGGTTGATATTAAAGTTTCTTAAAAAAGAAATTGTTTGGGAGATTTTCGAAATGCGAATTCTGGCTACAAGAGGTTCATTTTCTCGGACATGTAGTGAACAGTGAAGGTGTACATGTGGATCCCCGCAAAATTTAAGCAATGAAAATTTTGAAAACCCCGAAGACCCTAACCGAGATCCATTCGTTCTTAGGATTGGCAGGATATTATAGGCGATTTATCACAAATTTCTTGAAGATTGCAAACACCTCCTCCCCGGTAGACTCAAAAAAACAATAAGTTCGAGTGGGGTGAAGAGGGCAAGAGATCAACTTTTTTTGTCATTAAAGACATGTTGTGTGATTCCCCGATCTGGTACTCTCGAATTGCGCAATATGATTTTGTAAGTTTAATGTGATCCTCGAACCAAGGTTTTGATTGCGTTTTGATGCAGAGAAACAAAGTGATAACATACGCATCCAGACAACTCAAAATCCATGAGAAGAACTACACCACTCATGATTTGGAGTTAAGCGCAGTGGTAATTGCACTCAAAATGTGGAGACACTACTTGTACGGAACAAAGAGTGTTATCTACACTAATCATAAAAGCCTTTTGCATATTTTCGATTAAAAAGAATTGAACATGCATCTAAGGTGATGGATAAAACTTTTCAGCAATTATGGCTGAGAGATTCACTACCATCCAGGTAAAGCAAACGTAGTAGCTGATGCATTGAGCAGGAAGGAATGGATGAAACCGAGACGAGCTTGAGCTATGAGCATGACAATTCACTCTAGCATTAAGGCTAGGATACTGGAAGCTCAGAGCGAAGCTTCCAAGGTCATCAATACTCTGGCAGAAAGGTTGCGAGGATTTGAGAAGCAGCTTGAAGGGAAAGAAGACAACGGATTGTATTTTGTTGAACGAATTCGGGTGCCGGCTTATGGCAATTTGAGAACTTTGAAAATGAATGAAGCTCATGCTACAAGGTACTCTGTACATCCTGGAGCAGAACATCAGAAACCCTCAGGATTTCCTTAACGGCTAGAGATTTCCGAGAGGAAATAGGAGAAGATCACTATGGACTTCGTAACTTAATTACCGAAAACCAATAGCGGACACAACTCAAATTAGTCATTGTCGATCAACTGACCAAACCTGCGCATTTCTTAGCTATCTGTGAAGACTACAAGATGGAAAGCTTTGGAAGACTATACATCAACGAGATCGTAGCAAGGCACGGGTGCCTGTGTCAATCATATCTGATCGTGACAGTAAGTTTCACATCACGATTTTGGCAATCGTTACATAAACCATTAGGGATGCGACTGGATATGAGTATCGCTTACCATCCACAGACCGATGGTCAGAGTGAGCGTACCATGAAAACATTGGAAGATATGCATTCGGCATGTACAATTGACTTTGAAGGAAACTGGGATACTCATCTACCTTTAGTAGAATTTTTACAACAACGGCTACCA
Source organism: Tanacetum coccineum (assembly GCA_026074375.1). Taxonomy (NCBI): domain Eukaryota; kingdom Viridiplantae; phylum Streptophyta; class Magnoliopsida; order Asterales; family Asteraceae; genus Tanacetum; species Tanacetum coccineum. The sequence goes on along the minus strand of BQNB010059788.1, from coordinate 5,912 downwards.
CCAGAGCGTCAATTATGCTCCTTTCGAGAGATAATATAGAAAGGAGGTGTCGCCAGAAAGGCGTATTATGGGTTTTTGAAAATAGAAGCAGCTTCACTGATATATGTAGGCACCGTTCGAGTTGTCCGAATGATGGGTTTTGGTGCTTATCCTTTGTGTCTACCACAAGAACTTGTAGACATTCATGACATATTCCACGTGTCATGTACCGCTAGAAGAAGTCAAGATCGATGACAAACTACATTTTGTTGAAAAACCTATGAAAATCATGGACCGTGAGGTCAAGAAAGCTGAAAATGTAACACCCCCAAAAATGTGTCGCAGCGGAAATATGTCAGGGTAGCGTGTTACTTCATAATACAACAGCTCAAGAAACTAGAGACGACCTCTAAATGTTTCATTTGTAAAACAATCTCTTTAATTTTCTGACAATCAAAATAATAGTTTGTCCCATAATTGGCAATCATCCATGAAAAAACTTGAATGTAAAGACTCAAATGCACATCAAATAATCCAAGCATCTAATTCACCTGATAAAAACATGCTTAAAAGTGTCAACATAAGTTGGTGAGTTCATAGAGTTTTGTAAGTATAAATATAAGTGTTGAGAATCCAAAGATTTATAAAGTATGTAGACCATTTTCAATCCTTATAAAAACGCCAAAAATGTAAGAGTAAATGAAGGAAACCGAAAGAGTTTTTAGTGTTTTATTGCTTCGCCGCAAATAATGAAAAGTGTTCAGAAATTAGTAACTTTAATAGTAGTATTGGACAGTGAAATCGTTGACTCTTTCCAAAATGTATGGGTTCTACTATAACAAATACAGTACCCCATATAATTACTATCTACTGTTACGCTAAGCTCAATGACACTGAAGCTCGACATCTATGTATGCAATTTAATGCACAAAATGTGCCCGTGTAGATGTTTAAACCCGTAAACATCCAAATTGTTCCGACATGTATGCATTCGTTGTTTTGGACCTCCAAAACTAGTGAGAGCTACTCACCCGAACAGGATGTCAAACCAAAAGATCTAATTATACACTCCGCGCTCCTCAACCGTTTCACCTCCGGTCATGAAATTGACAGTGTCAAGATAATTGGACAATGGTGGGTTAATGTTACATAGGCACATGTAAACAGGAGATGATAACCGAAAACACTTGTGTCCAATAAAAATTAACTGTTGTATTCATAAATAGCTTTGAGTACTTAAATCCATAAGTAGAAAAGAGTGTGATATAAATCAAGTAGTTGAGTTCGAAATGAGTATGTAAACAATTTCGTAAACATGTATGCAAATGAGTATGTGACAAAGTATGAAACCAAGTTTGTAATAAATTGCAAAATCAAGTATGTAAACCAAGTGTGTAAAATAGTATGTAAAAGATATTGTAAACGAGTATGTAAACATGTTGTATTGAGCATGTATTCTCTCCCGAGATTTGTAAAGTAAATGTAAAACAAGTGAAAGAGGGGCTATAAACTCACATCGATGATGAAGAATGATTGGCGGGAATGTACACATTGAGTACAAGACGAAACGGAAACTGGAACGGCTCGACCAAGAAGTTACAACTAAGCTTAACGCCTAGTCCCACTAGCCTAAGATAATGTATTTGGGTTTCCCGATGAATGGTTACATCAACGCGACACGTTGATAAAATATTTAGATTTCCAAGTGGTAATAGTTTGGTGGTTGGTTAAATAAATAGTTTGGAAATATACGCAAAGTGTGAAATATATATTCTGTATATATGACACATGAAAAATAACCCTTATATAATTCCTACCATGAATTATATAACACGACAAACATCCCAGATGATTAATGAAAAGTATATAATACCTTGCAGGTATTATATAGCAAGTGCGAGTAGATAAATTAAACCAATTAGTTTGACACCAATTTCATTAATAAAAAGACTTGGAATAAAAGTAGACACATGTCTTAATGTTATGAATTTGTCAAACCATGTTTGTAATAATTTATAACCATTATAAAATATAAATAATATTTTATAAATTATATTTCGTTTCTTCGACGGGTCGTTTCTAAAACAGTTGTCTCAATGTAAAAATATAGTTTTCGTTCGTTGTCAAGTTATGGCGTAGTTATATTTTAATATATCTTTAAAATATGACATAGTCCGCTTCTAAAAATGATAGCAGTTTTAGTTAACCATTAATAAATATATAGAATTTCTTTATGACTTTCCCATTTATATAACGTTTTCCATTTTTGCAAAATTCGACGTTTTCCCTAAATCAATATATGATGAAATTATTCGCTTTCTAATATTTCCAATGTCTGCGTGTTCCAGGTATAATATATTTATGCTATTTTATCTAATCTAAATAAAATAGTATAATTTACATTTATTTAACCATTATAAACCACCAATTTATATATATCCGGATTTTAAATATTTATAAAACCTTGTAATAATTTTCATTAATCAATTTCATTAACCAAACGAACCCTTATTGAAACTGCTCACCCAAACGCGCCTATCGCTGCCACTATACCAAACGCACCCTATTTTGTTGACTGCACAACCAAACACCCCTTTTGGATGTTACCCCGCAAACCAAACACACCTCTTTGGTGTTCGACAGCAGCCAAACGCACCCTTGTGGCATTTTAACCAAACCAACCGCACCCTCGGCTAATTCCCAGCCCACCTAACACACACTCGGGGTGTTTTAACAAAACCAACCGCACCCTTGTGCGGTTTATGAAAACCGAACGCACCCTTTCGGTGTTAAACCACCGGGACAAACGCCCTTTGTGGTGTTTTTGATAAACCCCAACGCACCCTATTTGGGTGTTAAACCCGAAACCAAACGCACCTTTTTGGTGCTAAGAACAATCAAACACACCGTTTGATGGGTTTTAAAAAGAAAACAAACGGTGGATGTGATGGTGGTATAGAGATGCGGCGGCTGTGACGATGACTAAGGTGGCATGGAGATATGGTGACGATGGTGGTGATGATTTAGATGTTGGCGTGTTATCCTGATGACGGTGGCGGCGGTGTTTAGGTGGTCGGACACTTTGGCCGGAGATGGAAGTAGTATTGACGTGGTGATGAAGGTGATATTGATGTTGTTACGAAGGTGATGGTGTCGTGGAGGAGGGGGTGCATGGCAGCAGGTGGTCGATCGCAGGTGACCGGAAACCCGCCGGAGGCGGCGCCGGATCTTGAGAGGAGGGGGGCTAGGTTTTATAACTAAAATGAAATGAACCCTAAAGTGTTTTCTATTTATACACAAAAATTTAAAAGCAAAGTGTAAGACACATGAAAGTCTAGGGTGGATTTTATAAACATTACCACAGGGACCAAAAGTGTAAATTTTGTTAATTAATGGTTCGGGACTCGTTTGAGGTACTTAACGGAGGAATTAAAATACGAAACTTGCACCATTGTTTTCCAAATAATTTTTCTGATAAAAATGAGTATTTACTTGATAGTATTTCATAAATATATTTTTATAACATTTATAAAAATATTTGTTATTTATCTGGTGATAAAATAAATTTTAACTCGAATATTCTCTTTTTCTACAAACGTTTTTGGATAAAATGTTAAATAATTTTTATTTAATATTTTCATTAAATAAATCGTGATAATTAAATATAATTTAATTATTTTTGAGTCGGTACGCGTTGTGTTCAAAATTTTTACAAGGATATTTCAGTCACCTTCTGACTGTTTTCGGATCTCGGTCAAAACTAAAAAGTTGTTCGGAATGTCGTTTTACATCACACTGATTTAGAGTCCGAGTTGTGAAAACGTGATTTAGCGAGTAGTTTTTGATAAGTCAGCTTAGGAATAAAATATATATTTTCTCGTTTTCGAGTCAAATAAGTTTAAAAAATAAAATTGTACTCGAGGTATGTAAATGAAATAACGATTTATTATTAAAAAATATGTTCCGAAAATTTAACCATTACTCGTAAAATCATTTTTATGTGACGATAAAAGATCATAAATCAAAAAGTAAGATCGGACCTGGAAAGTCAAAGTTTTAAAATAGTCATTTAGAATTCCGAAAATTGCCGGATGTTACAGTACCTACCCCTTAAAGAAATCTCGTCCCGAGATTTAATTTTTGTGTTAACCGATTGCGTGACCAAGAAAATATTTAAGATTTAATAAACCAGTTCTAAACAAACTATGAAAAATTCATTCAACAAAATTTTGAAGTTTTCGCAATTTCTCAATATACCAAAAAAAAAAAAAATTGGCTAAGTTTGACCAGGATAATTAATCCATTAAAATGGGTATCTTAAAAAAATATACCATTACAGATCTTATGACTGATATAACCGTGTAAAAAAAATCTCTTAATAGCGAAATCATCAAAAGAAAGCGTAGTCACGTGAGTGTGTCTGTATAAGGTTTTAAATGTTCCATGACGGAGTCTCGTTTTTTTTATATCTGTAATCTTCGATGATTAATAGCGGACGAGGCTAATTGAAGTAAGTATCCAACTTACTTAGGCAGTACTAGGATATATCACGACCTAAGTCTCCATACTAGTGGCCCGATATGAATAGTTCGACTATATATTTCGTCAATAGGTGTTTATCTCGTTTAAGGGGAGTTGCATTACTTATTGGATAAAGTTGTATCAGTCGGGACCGCTCCAGGACCCAACAGCAGCGACCATACGTCAATACTATAACAAATGGTGATGGGATGCCGAGAATGAGGACATTTCGAGAAACAATATTCCCGGAATAAAATTTAACAAATGGGAGGAGCTCGCTGAAGAGCTTATACGATAGACGGCAGATTATGGTACTCAGTCGCTAGTTTAAGGACGAATCAACTCCATTAGTTCAAGTATGTAACAAGTCTATTAGTTCCATGAATAGTTTACGATCGCACGGATTTGCAATCGCAAAAGTAACAACTTAAGAATGAGATAAGGTAGTTCCAAGTGAGGCCTTAAGATTTTGCTGAGTAGTAAGACACGATTGTGTCTCTAGACCCTTTTAACGGATTCTGATGATTATCGATTTCAGGTTCATACTCGTGTCATATCGGATACCATTAAGCCCACTCATTTATAATTTCTTATTTACATAAAGAAGCGTCCAAATTTATGTAAGTAAGAAATGATAAACTTATGGTTCGGTGATTTATAATTTATTTATTTAAATGAAGAGGCGTCCCAATCCTTTCAAATAAATAGATTATAAATCATCCTACTTAATAATTCCCGGTGCAATACGGGTGCAATACGCGTACTCTCATAACCTTCAAGGTAGTTGACATGACGATGCATGTGCTCTACTGAGTATTGGACGAGTGATTTAAAACTCGTCTTTAAAAGCTGGGAGTAAAAACTGCCAGGCGAGATCAAATAAAGTTCAAGATAATTAAAGAGTACTCGGTTAGAGTAAATAAGGTAAAGATCTCTATAAACAAATCAGTATAGTGATTACCATATCGATCCTCCTATTACAAGTCCCGCCTATACAAGACTTGCAATACTTAGATTTATACACAATCTCGTGTAAACAGAACTGTGACGGCTTCGTTAACATAGCAATTATCATATCAATCCTCATATTACAAGTCCCGCCTATACAAAACTTGAAATACTTAGATTCATACATAATTCAATGTAAACAAAAATTATGACGGTCTCCGTGTAATACAATATAGTATAATGCTATGGAGAAAATAATATTCTTAGAGACCATTGTTTAACTTACAATGTCTGAGATATAATTGAGACCATTGTTTAACTCACAATGTCTGAGAACAAAATGAGACCATTGTGCAACTCGCAATGTCTGACATATAATTGAGACCATTGTGCAACTCACAATGTCTAACATATAATTGAGACCATTGTGCAACTCACAATGTCTTAAGAAACGCTCCGGTATT
>BQNB010059787.1:0-37181 GCA_026074375.1 Tanacetum coccineum | reverse complement strand
GTTGGTAGGCCTTGGAGAATGATGTTAATTGCTTTGATGTCGCAATCTGCTTGAATGGCTTCAGCTGGAGTTAGCTCAACATATTCCTTTAGCCTTGTTACTCCATCCTCAGTGATTGAAGGCCAAACAAGTGGTCCTTTTTCAACAGATGCAAGTATCATTCTTCCATGTGGTCTATTCATCATATAAAGTTCCATTCTGCTTTTCCATGAATCATACAAGTGTTTTTCCAGCATCGGTGGTTTGTTGTCACCTCCAGAGAGAAGTGATTTATCAGCAAGAGACGTCATTGTGATATCAAAAGATTACAATTTGATCGATCGGTGGTAGAAAGAAATTGTGTTTGATACGTGATTGTTGAGTCTTGAATTAAAACTATACGGGATTTTACAATTCTTGACAAAACCAGGAAGACAAGTGTTTGTTTCACGGGATTTTACAAGTCAAAGAAATAACCGTATAATTTAGAATTGAGTTTGTAAAGTTAAAATGAAATTAGTTTTTCACTGGTTCGGTCCTCTAGTTCGAATGGCTAGTTCGAACCTCTCGTTCGAACGGCTAGTTCGATCCTTCATTCGAACAGCTAGTTCGATCCAACCTAGAAGTCGCTAGTTCGATCAACCTAGAAGTTGCTTGTTCGATCAAAACTAAAAGTCGCTCGTTCGATCAAAACTAAAAGTCGCTCGTTCGATCAAAACTAGAAGCCACTCGTTCGATCAAAACTAAAAGTTGCTCGTTCGATCAAAACTAAAAGTCGCTCGTTCGATCAAAACTAAAAGTCGCTCGTTCGATCAAAACTAGAAGCCGCTCGTTCGATCAAAACTAAAAGTTGCTCGTTCGATCAAAACTAAAAGCCGCTCGTTCGATGATCTCGTTCGGTCCTCTAGTTCGATTCCCTTGTTCGGTCCACTAGTTCGAATCTAACTATTACGAAACCCAAATTTTCAAAACTCAAAAAAACACAATTTTTAATGGTTTTTAGCAAAAAATTCTTGTACAACTAGTATTACTAACCCTATAGGAACAATAAAAATGAAAACTTTAAGGTTTTTAAGCCAAAAAAATTTTATCACTAAATTGATCTTTGTAAAGGTTTTGAACACAAATCAAACACAAAAATCTAAACACACCACTCCATGGCTCTTGATACCAATTGAAGAATACTAGTAATCTTAAGATCAACCAAGAACAATAAGTGAGATGTGGGTTGGATTGTTAGAGAGAAACTTGGATGGAATAATGGATGAATGTATAAAATGAATGTGTGTAAAAATGGAACAACCAACCCTCTCCAAGACTAGGAGAGGGGTATAAATACTACATAGGAGGCCGGCCATGGGCTGAGATGGGCCACCCTTGGGCCTTGGGCCGGACTAGATTACTAATCTAATTCTTATACTAACTACGAGCTAAGACTTGTTACAACTTTGGAAGTGACCGACACTTTTCGTGTTTCCAACAATAGTCGACGGCACACACAAGGGGGGAGAAAATAGGAGGCAACAAATGAGCTAGGGTTTTTATTAAACTAACTAAATAAAGTCCTAATCTAACTAAACTTGTAATTTAGATATAATACATTTTTTCTTTCTTTTTACCCTAAACCGATCGGCACCCCTATATAAATATATTTTTATTATTTTTATTTATTTAATTATTAATTATATCATTTCCTACTTTACTTTAATTTTCTACAAAAACCTTGGAAAAATTGGTAAACCTTTTTGCATAAAAACTATATACTAACTTTCTATTTATAACTTTCATTTCACCAAAATACTTTCTATATTTAGAAAGTTCATTACTAACTCTCATATTTCACGAACCTAATTCACTTCCCATATGCAATACTTTCCATGATAATCCAACACCTAATTATCCACACATTTACGTAGCAACGCATGCATACACGTCACTCATTTCCATTGTCACTACACGTGAACAAAAATGGAGAAAATCAACAAATACCTCAAACTCATTCTCAAATTCGAAATAGAATGACTAAATCATCCATTTCTATACCCACAAGCACATATATTGACACACATATCATATCACATAAAACACCAAAATCGACGTAAGCACATAATTTAAAACACATAAAGCTTGCTAGGTTAACACTAACGGTTAAACTAACCTAGCTAAATCACGGTTGTCATAGTGGGACCCTTGTTAGGCGAGGGTTCGTGGTTGTCGTGACCGCGGGTGAGGATTATCTTCTGCGGATGTCAACTAATCCGTTGATGTCTTGCGAGAGCGGCTTGTGACTAATCCGCGTTTGTCTTGTTGTATCCGGGCTGTGGCCAGTGTGACTCTGGGCTTAGTTCTGGCCCGTTATGCTTATTATCTGCTTGGTTGGGCCAAAGCCCTAATGTGATAGTACGACCCAGGCCCAAAGGCCTGTTATACCTATTATACGTCATCAAGTCCCCCCACTTTAGTATTTTTATTGCGTGCGGCGTTGTGTTGCGTGCGATAAATGTTACTAGACTTAGGTTCTTTATTGTCGTGTTTCTTCCTTCTTCCGTGACTGTTGGTTTCTCCGCCACTCTTCCTTAGCCAGTTAGGTGGGGTTTGTGAGATGTGTCTTTCCCTTGACCATTTGTTTTCTGACTGACATGACTTGTGGTCAGTTTGAACGTTTACCCTTCTGTTATTACATTTATCTTTACTTTTGATCCTATCCATTTGTTTTTTAGTTGGATACACGTGTGAAAATATTACCAGGCTTCAAATTAAATATACCAAGGGTATAAATACTTTCCTTGGTTTTCACTGTTTCCTTTTCTCCCTATTCCCTTTTCTTCCCACCATTTTCGCTATCTTCTCCATATTCAAGCTTTCCACTATTCTGTTTTTACTTTTTCACGCCGGTTATTTCTTCAAGGTTTCTTAGGCTACCAGGTTAGGATTCAACTCTCTATTTGTTTTCTACAATGAGTTCGATTTACGATCTTAAATCTACTTTGACCCAAACAGCTTTAGATGCGTTTTGTCAGAAGTATCATATTCTTGATTATGTTCATCCTTAGTTTCCTGGTCCTAATTAGAATATACACAATAGTCCTGATGGTAAAATCAGTGTTTATACCAGGTTTTTTTATTTTGCCAACTTCCGGATACCCCTTTCTAGGTTCCCTGTAGACGCGCTTGAATATTTTCGTATTAACTTGTCGCAGCTTTCTGTTATTGCTGCCACTAAGGTCTCTTATTTTGAAATCTTATGTTGTGTTCATGGTTATGTTCCAACCGTTGGATTATTTCGTAGATTTTACGTAAACTCTAAAAACAAAGGTTGGCTATCTTTTAGTAAACATTCAAAAAATGCCTCAGTTTGTCACACCAAGCCTCTAGATTCATTAAAAAACTAGTATAACAGCCTCTTTTGGGTTGATGCCTCTATTTTCCCTTCTTTCGTTCCCTAGCATAATAAGAAAACGCTGGCGAGAGATCCTTCTCCTACTGCGGCGGAGTTTAATGTGGAAGTATACGACTTCCTTTCCACTCATCCAGCCCCGTTCTAAAAGTTTCCAGAACCGTTCTTGTGTCTTGTTGGGTTGAGCCGTTACTATGATTTAGATCACAATGTTTATCCTACATTCTTGACTTCTACCAGAGAGGGTGGGTGCTTTTTCTTCGCATAACTTCATTTGTCTTCTACCACTATATCTAATTGTTTTTCGTTACTTATTTATGCAGATATGGATCTATTTGCCTTTATTCATCATGCGGATCCTACCAAGGTACGAATTGGTGAGAGGCAGATCGAGGAAGGACAAGTTCCTTTATTGGACTCTACTGTAGGTTATGTTATTCCTTTTGCTGGTGAAAATGATCAAGCCAGGTCAGTTGTATGAGTTGGTCATGGTGATCAAAATGATAACATTGAGAACATTGGTTATGATGACCCTAATGAGGAAAATGGTGATGCTGATAAGGAAGATCGGTAAAAGGAAGAAAAGAAGAGCTGCTGGTAGTGCTAGTGGTTCTAACCATCCTTCAAAGAAATTAAGAGAAGATCATGGCACCTTTGGTAATGTCACTGCTAGCACTGGTGGGAAGTCTCTTGTTGTGATTCAGAATTTATTTGAACGTAGTACTTTAAATGTAGATGTTGGTGTTGCGGCAGTGACAACTGTTCCATTTGTTACTTCCTCTATGACCCCTACGCTGGAACGTGAGGGCGGTGGTAATACTGATTTTGTTTCTGGGCCTAATTTGCGTACTCAGCATCCATCTAAGAGGTTTATAATTTCCTCGGACTCTTCTCATCATTCTAGCATAAATGTTGCAGATGCTGAGGTCGCTTCCCTTGTTAGGTCTTCCATTTCGCCGCCTCCGGTGATGACTGCGGCTGTTACTACTGCTGTTATTGCTGGAGTCTCTTCCGCTCCGGTCCTTGGGGTGGACGCCAAGCCAGTTACTCAAGTTTATCAGAGCGTGTTTATGGATTCCGCCTCTATAGGTGCAGCAGGGCCAGATATTGCAGGTCCTTCTAATCTTGCCGGTATAAAGCTTTCCGCAAATACTTTTTATGTTTCTTAGGAAATGGACTCCGAGACTTTTCGTCAGATATATGTTCCTAAATGAGACATGGTTAATGAATCCATTCTTGATGATCCTGATGTGTGCCGCAGTGTGGTTGATTAGCTTGCCTCTCCTGGATTCTTTTCCCAGCTTTGCGGTATGGATTATGATTAGTTATTTGCCGAATTTAATGTTGGAGCGGCACATCAAACATGTCTTGGTGCTAAGGTTAGGATGCGTTCTGAACATAATCTTAGGGAGAGGAAAAGACTTGAGGGGAGATGTGCTAGGCAAGTTGATCTGATGAAGGAATAACATGCTGAAATTGCAAACTTAAAAGCTCAATTGTCATTAAGGGAAGCTGAGGCCGCAGAGGCAATTCATCTCCACGGCCAAGTTTTTGTTGTTGAAGCTTCGGAAGCCGCTCGAGTTAGCGAGCTTAATAGTTTGAAGGAGCAGAATATAGTTCTTAAGAAAGAGAAAAATGCTCTTGAGGGGCAGGTCGTGGCACTTGAGTCAGTGGCCGCTACTAAAGATACTGAGCTTATGTCCTTGAATGCCCAAACGGCCAAGCTTGCCCAAGACTTATCTAGCTTGCAGCTATCTTGTGATAAGATGAGTATCAAAGCTGATTCTCTTAAATCTCAAAGGAATGGTATTATTGATCAGGTGTCTTCGTTGGAGACCACATGTTTCGGACTTCGTGACCAAGTGTCAGGTTATGAACTTTTTAAAGAATAGTGTGAGGCGGTTCATGATGAACAGGTCAAGGAGGTTAGTAATCATGTGGCGGGACTGGACTCTGAACTTATGGCTCTAGCTCTTTATTTAGATGAGGAGTCATATCCTCGCATCCAGACCACCATAGTTGGTCGATGGTGGATCATTGGTCATGGATTTAGATTGGCCATTTTGAAATGCCGTCAATCACCAGAGTATGCTGCTGCTTTTGGGGCGGTTATTGGCCTTGCCATTGATAAAGGCATCCAAGCTATTTTGGTAGCCGGTATTGATCATGGAAAATCCGGAAGGAGTCTTGCTGATATTGCCTCTTATGACCCTTCTGTGGAAGCGAGGTATGTTTCCCCTGTCCTAGCTTTTTGTGATCTAGATTTTAACCTTCTTCATAAGTTGGAGTCCCAGAAGGATGCTAGTATTGCTGATATTATGAACTCTCTTTGTTTGGAGGGCCCTTCTGTTGAGACTCCGAAGTTTAGCCGGTAACAGCCTGCATATGAACAACTCCTACAACATGTTCACCGGAAGGAGGATAATGTTGTGGTCGGAGAGACTCCTTTATCTGACTCTTTAAACATGGTCCATGACCATATTCAACATCTCAAGGAAAGTGCTTTATCCCACCGTTTATCTATTTCTGATGCAATAGGTACTTCAGTTGATCCATTGTCTTCTAAAAATTTACTTGGTGAAGCTAGTACCTCGGGAGTACCAGCAATAGCTGGCGCTACAACTACCTTGTCTATTTCAGTCAATGCTGCCAATGTCATTTCCATTCCACCCATATCAGTGGCTGACTATAATGTACCAAATGCAGAAATTTAGGATGAAGCTCCCCATTCCCTAAAGATTGTATTTGAAAAGGAAACCCTGGAGACTACACCGGAGTGTCCTTCGGTCAATTGACCTATTATTGTTGTGGTGTTTCCTTTTTGTAAAATGTGATCCTATCTCTCCTTGTTGTTTATACTGTGGTCGTGTGTGACCTTTTTGAAGCGGTTGTTTGTTCTTAGACAAATTTATGATGCTTTTCTATAGTAGTTTGTAATATTTAACACTTTATGCTTAATCGCAATGTTCGTGTCGCTATCTTTTAATACTGTGGTTAGATTTTTACGGTGACAGTCTTAGTTGAATATTTGTAGGTTATTCTCCTGGTATCGGGCTTGCAAGACCTCTTACGTACATGAGTTAATTGTGAGGTTGCTCATCCTTTTATTATCCAAAATAACAGGCTTTATTTGTGGAGTTGTACCCCTTTGTGTGTGCATCTTACCAACATATAACATGTATATAACTTTGCAAAGTAAAAATAGATTAAAAGTTTTAAATAAGTTTGTGAAGGTAGCTAGGCTCCATGTTTTATTCATTAAAATCATAAAAGACATTACATAAAAGGAAAGAAATTCAAATACTGCCCCATCCACTACGTAATTCATGTAGGTAGGGTGCTTACATTTCATGAATATAACACTTTTTGAGGTTGCGGACATTCAATGTCCGCGAAAGGAGTTTTCCATTGCGGTCTTTGAGCTTGTATGTTCCTTTGCCTAGTGCTTCAATCACTTCATACGGTCCTTCCCACTTAGGACCTAGCTTCCCTTCGTCTTCTGCATAACTGGCGTCATTACTTCGGTATACAAGGTCTCCTTGTTTAAAGATTGTGTTACGGACCTTGGGGTTATAGTATTTTTCCATTTTTGCCTTGCTTCTTGCCTCGCGAATTGCTGCTTGTTTTTTTTCCTCTAAGAGATCCAGGTTGAGTTTTAAAGCTTCATCATTTTGTACCATGTCTAATTCTGTAGTCCTCAGGGTAGGCATGCCGATTTCTGCTGGAATTACTGCTTCCGTTCCGTAGGTCAGCAAGAATACAGTGTCCCCATTGCTTGATTTAATCATGGTGCGGTGCGCCCATAGGACGTGCGGGATTTCTTCCATCTAATCCTTGCATCCTTTATCCAATTGTGTCTTCATTCCTTCTCCCAAGCTTCTGTTTACTCTTTCTACCAAGCCGTTGGCTTGCGGATGCTTGACAAAAGTAAAGCACTAGCGGATATTTAGTTTTTTGCACCAATCCTTAAATGGGTTATCTCTAAATTTCTTTCCATTGTCGGATATTATTTCCCTTGGTAGGCCGAACCTGCAAACTATGTTATCCCATACAAACTTTATAATCTGGTTGCCCGTTATGGTTGCGACGGGTTTTGCCTCAATCCATTTTTTGAAATAGTCAATTGCTACTATTAAAAATTTGACCTTGTCGGAACCTTCTAGGAAAGGTCCGGCTATGTCGATTCCCCATTTATAGAATGGCCATAGAGATGTGATGGGAGTTAGCTTTTGTTGCGGGTTCCTTGGTACGGGACAATGAACTTGGCAATCTTGGCATTCTAGTATCACTTTGCTTGCGTCTTTATGCATGGTTGGCCAGTAGTACCCTGTTCGTATAGCCTTGGCTACCATGGACCTTGGCCCAGCGTGCATGCTGCATGACCCTTCATGGATTTCTCTCATAACATAGTTTGCTTGTAGTGGTCCGATACATCATAGCCATGGCGCAAGAAAGGATTTCTTGTATACAACTCTATTGATTATGGTGTACCGCCTTGATTTGAGCCGTATCGCCCTTGCCTTCTTCTTTTCCTCAGGGAGTGTTTCTTCCGTGAGGTATTCATAAATTGGAGTCATCCAAGTATTTCCTTCTTCCTCCACGACTGTTAACACTTCTGCTTCATTTACGGATTTTTCTTTAAGTACTTCCACCAGAACCTGTTTGGTCAGGTGAGCAAAGCTGGTGGACGCAATCTTACTTAGTGCGTCAGCCTTCTTGTTTTCGCTCCTGGGCACTTGCTTGATTGAGAACTTCTTGAAACTGTTGGTAAGCATTTTTACTTTCTCTAGGTATTGGATCATACCTGGTTCCTTGGCTATGTAGGACCCGTTGACTTGATTAGCCACTAGGCGGGAGTCTACATGTGTTTGAAGGATTTTTATCCCCATTTTCTCTGCAATTCTAAGACCGGCTATCAGAGCCTCATACTCGGCTTCATTGTTGGTCGCATTGAACTTGAATCTCAGAGCGTAAGTAAATTCTGTTCCTTTCGGGTTTGTAAGTATTAGCCCGGCTCCGAAACCATATACACAGGATGATCCGTCTGTGAACAGTGTCCACGGGTCCAAGAGCTCTTCCTCAACTTCCATGGGTGCGGCTAGGGAGTCATCTTTTGGCCGCTTCACTATGAACTCTGCCAAGATTTGTCCTTTGATTGACACTCTTGGCTTGTATTGTATATCATACTCCCCCAGCTCTATGCTCTATTTTTGAAATCTTCCTGCAATTTCTGGTTTTGACAGCACCTGCTTGATTGGCTGGTCCGTGATAACAACAATTAGATGTGCTTGGAAGTACCTTTTTAGCCGTTTGCTAGCATGTACTAAAGCTAGTACTAATTTTTCCACTAGTGTGTAATTTATTTCTGGGCCTTGTAAGGCACGACTAACAAAGTAGATTGGCATTTGCTTTGCCTCCCTTTCGGTCATCAAGATTACGCTCACGGCTTCTCTTGCCGCCGCAAGGTACACAATAAGTTCTTCCTTTTCCATGGGTGCCGTTAGTGTGGGTAGCTCTTGATGAGGTGTCATTTTATACACCATTTCGGGGTCATTTAACCACCTAAATCATGCAAATATGCCCAGATTATGTGTTTAATCATTTGTTTTCAGGTTTTTAGCACTTAGATGACTTTTGGAGGAAATACACGTGACTTGGGCTCATTTAGAGAAGAAACGGACAAGATTACGGACCTACACCAAATCTCTTGAAGATTTATGCATACAGTGGCTAGAGACGGCGTCGCAAGCATAAAGCGACGTCGTTGTGATCTATCTAGTGATGGCGTCAGGGCGTGGCCGACTTAAAGAGGATCTAGAATCATCTACGTGGCGACGGCGTCAGGATTTTTAAGCGACGTCGTCGCGTCGATATCTCTATAAATATAAAATCGTTTTTAGGGTTTGAAGTGTGTAACTTTGTATAAACCTAGGGAGACGAACCCTAGTCATTCTAGTAGATTTGTAGGTCGTTTTTAGGGCCTCAAAACCCTATTGAACTACCTTTAATCCATGTTTTAATCAAGTAAGGTTATTTATCATTAATCATTCAATATGTCTATATGTTGTTTGATTGATTTATCTTCTTGCTTTCTTTATAACATGCGAGGCTAAACCCTCCTTTGTATTTATCAATGATTGCATGAAACTTAGGATGTAGATCCTTTTGATGTTGCTTCTTGTTGATGAATGTGCGCGTTAGGCTTTAGAAAACCAGCTTTTGTCTGTATCGCTGTTGACATGTCTAGGGAAACACGAGTGTGTGAAAAGGATACCATTGGTAATAGTCTTCATACTACCTTACCCATTATATGGTTGACCCCTCTTAAGATATTTCACATGCATTTAATATACTCTTAGGGGCCTTGTAATAGTCTTCATACTACCTTACTTTTGCGTTGCCTTAACGGAATATTAAATAGACGGCGGGTTCGTGTAATCCGTTCATGACCTAGGAAATACTTACACAGATCATCACAAGTGTGACAAAGCAACAGATCTAGGAGAAGCAATCTGAGGATTAGTGCATGATTAGGTAAATAAATTTTTTATCATAAAGTTATCACCAGTAGCATAGATTATAATTAGTTTAGTTATTAGTTAAACAAACCAACCTCTCAAACCATAGATTTACCTGCTTTCATAAAAATATAAAAACATAAAAAATAATCTTCTATCAACCCCTAGAATTCTGTTAGACCGTGATCAAGCCTTCCCAACCTATTCCCCTAGAGAACGATAACAACCCTTGAGTCTTGCCTATACTACACTACAACGATTAGGTACACTGCTTAGGGAGTTGTAAAACTTCTTGCTAAAGTCCTCTACGACCCTCACATCAAGTTTTTGGCACCGATGCGTGGCGAATAGTTAGGTTTCGATCATAGTTTGACTTAGTTCTACTCACTTGAATCCTTTCAAGTGATATTTTAATTCTGTATATTAGTTTTCTTGTAGTCTATCTTTTCTTAGTGTTAATTGTTTCGTAATCCATTCTCGTCAACCACCATGGGAGACAAGAATCATATCCGTACTCTTGGAGATTACTCCAAACCTAGCCACGAAGGCAACATGAATACCATTGAGTCCCCCGTATGGAACAATGTAGTACCACTTCGATCTGATACCATCCGGTTCGTGCAAAACGGATGCTCATTCCATGGACTTCGGTCCAAGGATCCAAACCAACACCTCAAGGATTTCTTAAAACTTGTGGACTTACTTAACCTTAACGGTGAAAACAGGGAAAGAACGCGCTTGCGTTTATTTCAATTTTCCTTTCGCGATCAAGCTAGCAATTGGCTTGAACGTCTTCCAGCAGGATCCATCACCACATGGGAGGATCTTACTACTCATTTCCTTGCTCAATTCTTTCTACCGGGAAGGACTACAAAACTTCGCAACGATATCTTGATGTTCCAACAACATCAAGGAGAATCTCTATCAGAAGCATGAACTCATTTCAAGGACTTACTCCAAAAAGTCCCTCATCATGGCATCAATCTTTGGCTCCAAGTCTAAATCTTTTATGACCATGTCAATCCCGTCACAAGATGAACCATTGACCAATCAGCCGATGGCAAGCTTCGTGACAGAAACGCCAAAGAATCGTGGGCATTATTAGAGGACCTCTCCCTCTATGACAACGAAAGTTGGAACGACCCAAAGGATTTCGCTAAGCCAGTCAAGGCAATATCTTTGCCTCAAGATGTCCCAAGTACATCTGACCACCGCCTCATTGAGCTTGATGGAAGCTCATCTTGCTCCGATGCAACCTACTCAAGTGAAAAAAATCACTCCCTCATATGAGATCTGTAGTGGTCCCAACGACACTCAGTATTGCATGGAAGATCCTGAACAAGCCTTTGTTGTATATGCATCCTCGCGTACCGACGAAGCGGGAGGTAAGTGGTACACTTTTAAGCCCGAGCAAAACAATTTTGGTGACACCTATAATCCGTCATGGAAAAGTTACCCAAATCTTAGGTGGAGACAACCCCAAAATTCCTAAAAGAATTTTTCAAACCCACCTAACCGGTTCCAACCCAACGGTTCGATCTTAAACCATTCCTTCAACAACAATCCTTGAAGCTTTAACAATCAATCAAATCTAGAAGGATTGATGTCCAACTTCATGGCATCTCAAGACGCTAGATTGTACAAGTTTGAAGCCGATTTCAAACAGCAGCAAAGCAAGATGACCAACAAAATCGACACAGTGTTGAAAGCCATCACCGATCGAATAGCGGGAGCACTACCTAGCGACACGGTTAAGAACCTGAAACTGAGTACCTATCCAATTTTGTCTGCTCGTTCTTACCCAACAGTAGATCTCCAATGCTCATCACACCCCTTCACTTCAATCAATGCTATCAAAACCTGTTCCAAGGAGGCAAACACTTCCTAGACAAGCCAGCTGCAACCTGGGATAGGGAGTGGAACGCGACAACTAGAAGAACCCGAACCAACTCTTAAAGATGAATTCTAGGATTTGCATCTTAACCTACCGGTTCTCGAAGTCCTAGCTGACGCTCCAATCTATAACGCTGATGACATCAAATAACATCACATTTATACCATCATTTATCCCGAATAAGTTACCTACTTTTATGTAATTATTGCAAGAATTTATACTTAATTGCTTAAAAGTGTTATTTGCAGTCATTAAGGAGTAATTTGTGAAGACATGCTAAAAGGCGCATATTTTGGAGCTAAAACAAAGATATTTGAAGATTGCTAAATTCTAACCAATACGCCGTATCCAGGAAAAGAGATACGGCGTATCAGCGCCAACTCTTCACAAGCAACCGCGTTCAACCAATTCCCAATACGGCGTATTTATCTTCTGTCATACGCCGTATCCATCAAGATAACTATTCAGAGATACGAAGATATTTATATTTTGGGAATGAATATCATATTGATCTTAAACTTTGCGCGCACTCCAAGGGATACACCCCAATACGCCGTATTGGCCTAGTCCAATACGGCGTATCCAGCCTTTTTCAGAGACTATAAATAAAAGACTCAAAAACTAGTTTTCAATGTGCAAAATCATATTCTTCATACCATACACATAAAAGATGATTTTCTGAAGAAAAGAAGAGCAACCAAAGGTCAAGCATCTATCACGATTCCATAGAAGACACCGTGTAATTCTTATACTCTTGTAATCATTTAATTTTTGGTATCATTCGGTAAAACGTTTAGTTTAACTTGGTTATTTGATCATGCTTGTATAATTACAATGGTTATGGGTTAATACCCTTGGGTATTAGCCATCTTAATGAAGATTTAATGTTTGGTTTGTTTTAAAATCGATTTTCTTAATTTATCGTTGAAAGTTTAATTATGTTTATCACATGATACTTGTCTACGTGTTTGAATATGCGACCTATCATTCAACTGGGTCTAGTTACGCCTAACAAGTGAGCTAGATACTAGGATAGCTCTCTATATCGTGTTTTATATTACTGGAACAATAGGATCACAAATAACGTTCTGTCTTTATCTTTAAATTAAGAGCATAGTTGGACCGGTAGGTGACCCGTAATGTTTTAACAAGTATGTTCTTGATTAATTGATAAAAAATTAAATAGTAGACTACCAGTAGAAAAACGTACTATTAACTATTAAACTACGAGCTATAATAAACAGTAAAATACACGGGGTGACCGAGTCTTTTTCTAATATCTAACAAATATGGCTAGTACAGTTTTCTATTATTTGGCTTACACTGCTCTTTTATCTTTTGATTGTTTTCTTGCGTGTTTATTGTGTTTAGAATTGATTATTGTCACCAAAAAACCTGTGCCGGTCTCTCAGGCTTAAAACCCCCATATCCATTAGAAGCGTATATAGCATAGGTTTAACAAATAATTAGAATTAACTTAAATAGAAGTAATTAAAATACTGATAGATTATAAGGTTAACGACCTTGCTCTTAGTGTTCAACACCATACTTACCACGAAACTCCACCTGATCGGGTACACTGCCGGTTAAAGTGCTGTTTTAGGATAAGTCGGCTAAATATAAATTTAAAACTTGGTAATCAATAAATTGACCCTACACGACAGCACATCAAGTTTTTGGCGCCGTTGCCGAGGAGTGAAGTTGTTTAATTCTTATTTATTAGTGTTTTAGTTTAGTTTAGATTAGCTTGCATATTTTAGTATTTAAATTTCTGCATTGTATATTTTGCATATTGTGTGTTTGTGTGTTTTCTGCATTATTACAGTCTACTGTAACTTTCTGAGTCGAATACTCAATACGGCGTATTTAACTTCTTGGATACGGCGTATAAATTTTTTCAGACCAATACAGCGTATTCGACTCAATCATCAATACGGCGTATTCAGTTTACTGAATACGACATATTTGTCTATTTGACCGTTTTCTTTCCTAACAAATTTATTACAGGTTAAAATGGACGACCCCAACATAACTATAGAAGAGTATATAAGGCTTGAGGAAGAAAAAGCTAGTAGGCGTGGTAAGGTGTATAACTGGGAGACTGCTAAGTATGGTAAGATCGTGTATGATAAAGACGTTCACGACCTTAGATCTGTTGAAAATGAATTCCCAGCTATAGTCTTTAATGATGCGTTAAAACCTGAAGTAACGCTCTCCTGTGAACCCGCGGTAAGTCCTCTTAACGATAATAAAATTGACTTTAGAATGTCGTTTGACGAATCTGATGATGAAGATTACACGGTAATTTATGACGAAAATTCATTTCCCTATAAAATAATTTATGTCGACAAATTGAAAACGGATTTGGAAAATGATAATGATAAAGTCAATATGCCTTCATTTCCGTCACCCGAGCATGAGGTCAGTTATTCTAATGATTTAGACTTCTTTAAAGATTTTGAGAATGAATTTCTAACAATTGTTTACAATGTTGCTCTAATGTCTAAATCAGATTTCTTAACTGAACATATTGTAAGTCCTCAACATATTGATGAATTTAATAATGAAACATCATTGTCCGAATGTGAAAAAGAACAAAACGTTTTATACTTTAATGATTTATTTCCTTTTAACGTGATTTATCTCGATGATCTAAAATCGGATACGGACAATGATAATGATAAATTCGATATTGAGAAACCTTCGGGGGATATGTCTATCATACCATTACCTAATGTAATAAATGTTGATACACAAGGGTCAAATAAGCTTTTGGAAACAAGTCATGATACATCTAATAAATTTTTCAAAACTAAAACTTTTATCAAGAGTCTAAATGTTAATATCGTGACTTGTAATCATCTTAGCAATGGGATGTCATTCCTTTTCCTAACCAAGAATTTGTATGTGCCATTTGGCATCCCGTTAGACCCCAAGTTATTTTATAAGGATGAGATTAAATTGGGGCATGTCTAACTTAAAGATTTTTCTGTAAACAAAAGTGCTTGCCGGGAGACAGCCCGGAATGTATTATCAATTTTTTTATCGAGTTTGTCTTTCTAGACTGTCTATACGGCGTATCCAAACCCCATGGATATGTCGTATTAATTATCTGGAGGTTATCAGTCCTTTATTTTTCTGCAATTTAATTGTTTTTTTGCAGGTATCAATACGGCGTATCTTGGGGAATGGATACGGCGTATTGACTTCTTGTACAATATGTATATTTTTCTGTATTTTAACCATTGTGCACCCGAGATAGAATTGCATGGTTTTTCCTATATTATTATGCAGGACCTTACTGAAAAGAAAACAACAATGTTGGTGGAGTATTTATAAATCTGGAAATCTCGAAGTGTTGGAGTCTTGAAATCTCAAGACTGCTGTTCAACACACTTTTGCTCAAGAACTCAAATTGGAGAATCATCTCGAGCAACATATCAAGGGAGTCCCTCGTTCTAATTCTATTTCCAATTTTCTTTATTGTTTTATCTATACAACAAGGATGTTGTATAATTTAAGTGGGGGATGGAGAATTAAAACGCCTACTTATCCTTTCTTTTACAAATAACATGCTAATGTGCCTAAATTATTCCAAATTTTAATTTTTTTCTAGCATAACTTTTGTAAAAATTACTAGTTACATTACCTCGCGCACTATAACCCTTAATGCCAATTTGTGAGAATTAAGCCTATTCTGATTCCAAATGCTTACTAAAAATTCTAAAAAATTATGAGTGTGCCGGTGATGCAGTGGACTTTAGAACTTGGCTTGGTATATCACTCGAGACCACAATGATGAGTACTATGGACTTAGATGGAGTAACATGTTTAACTGGTAAATTTCTAGGATTAAACCAAAAAGCCTACATGTTGTAAAATTAACTAACTACACTGGTTAGTTAACCCCCGTGTAACCCTTTGTTTACTCTCACTTTTAGAGTAAGATCCCCTAGAACAACCTGTTGAGCCATTCCTGTCTTTTTCTACACCAATTATACGTTTTGTTACACCTTTACACCTTAGCCTACCCTGTAGATTAAGCCTATTTTAATCAAAGTTGCTAGTTGCTTTCGTGTAAAGTTTTGTATTTCCTGCGTCAAAGTGGAAATTTTCTGTCTCTGTAATGGTCGGGAAATTGCATAATGCAATGGGAAAAATATGTAGCTCGTAAATTTTGCTACTTTCGCGATTATATATTATGTTCGAAGATGAAGTGTTAAAGGAAAAATTATCCAAAAAAATTATGATTGGGAAGACGGTGAAATTGCACAGATGTTTATGTAAAAAAATTGAAAAATGCATCAAGAAAGAGAAGGAAGTTTTATAGTCGGTTCGTTAAACTTAAACCAAAGAAATTCTTAGAAGGATTGATTATTCATTGATATGTGATGATGTATAGTTTTGTATTAAGTGGCCGATATCACCACTTTCGTAAAAGTATGTAAGTTTGGGATGTAAGGGAAGTTAACCGTTATGGGAATGCCAACTTAGGTTGTCTTTGTCATTTCTATGATCGAGGGTTTGTATATATTTCAAGTCTTTATCATGGAACGGTCAGGAAAAAAAATTACTAGCAACTACCTTATTTGTTCAAGCTTAATCTATTTGTTTTGTGAATTTTATTTAACAACAACTTACTTCCCATTCCTAGCAACTAACCTTGGGTTTTACTCGAACAAGGTTGGATTGGGTCATGCATTTCTATTCCGTCGTTACGGCCATGAATCCGTGATTTAGCCGCCTTGTTGGTTTACGACCTTTGGTGAAAACTAGAAGATCCCTACCCTATATCATTCTTCATCCTAACCCTTGGTTAAGCTCGAATGAAGATGTGTTCGAACACACATGTCTATTCCGTCGTTATGGCCGTGTATGTGTGCTTCAGCTGCCTTGTTGGGTGGTACTATCAGTGAAAGATTGTTAGAATGATTCACCCGTAGCCTTATATAAAAATCCAATTTACCTTTTTTGACTTGTTTCTCCTTAGCTCTAGTGGTGGAGATGTGTATCCTTGCCAAGCTTATGATACGAAGCTAATCACGACCGAGCAATAGAGTGTACCACTTAAATGTTACATCCTAGATTAGTTGAGTGGTCTAAGTGATTTCATTTCCATATTTCATGAGGTGCTTGGTCTTGTACAAGTAATTGAAACGAAAGAAGTGCTTAAACGAAAAAATCCTTAACTTCGGTTAGGATACATTTTCAATATAATATTGAGTCCACTTGAGGACAAGTAGGATTCAAGTGGGGGGATATTTGATGACATCAAATAATGTCACATTTATACCATCATTTATCCTGAATAAACTAACCACTTTTGTATAATTATTGCAAAAATGTGTAATTAATTGTTTAAAAGTGTTATTTGCAGAAATTGAGGAGTGATTTTTAAAGACATGCTAAAAGGCGCATATTTTAGAGCTAAAACGAAGACATTTGAAGATTACTCATTTCTGACCAATACGCCGTATCCAGGAAAAGAGATACGGCGTATCAGCGCCAAGTCTTCACAAGAAAACGCGTATTCACAATTCCCAATATGACGTATCCACCTTCTGCAATACGCCGTATCCATGAAGATAACTATTCAGAGATACAAAAATATTATATTTTAGGAATATATATTGTATTGATTGAAACTTTGTGCGCACTCCAAGGGATACACCCTAATACGCCGTATTGGCCTAGCCCAATACGGCGTATCCAGCATTTTTCAGAGGTTATAAATAGAAGACTCAAAAATGAGTTTTCAGTGTGCAAAATCATATTCTTCATACCATACACATAAAAGATGATTTTCTGAAGAGAAGAAGAGCAATAAAGGTCAAGCATTGATCACGATTCCATAGAAGACACCGTGTAATTTCCTTACTCTTGTAATCATTTAATTTTTGGTATCGTTCGGTAAAACGTTTAGTTTACCTTGGTTAATTGATCACGCTTGTAAAATTACAATGGTTATGGGCTAATACCCTTGGGTATTAGCCATCTTAATGAATATTTAATGTTTGGTTTGTTTTAAAATCGATTTTCTTAATTTATCGTTGAAAGTTTAATTATGTTTATCACATGATACTTGTCTACGTGTTTAAATATGCGACCTACCATTCAACTATATCTAGTTACGCCTAACAAGCGAGCTAGATACTGGGATAGCTCTCCGTATCGTGTTTTATATTACCGGACCAATAGGATCATAAGTAACGTTCTGTCTTTGTCTTTAAATTGAGAGCTTAGTTAGACCGGCAGGTGATATGGAATGTTTCAACAAGTATGTTCTTGACTAATTGATAAAGATTTAAATAGTGGACTACCAGTATATAAAATATCGTCAAATAGTAAGTGGGTAAAATCCCGAGGGCTAGGGTTTATCAAGATCACCATTGCTATAATCCCTAGATAAATTATAATTAAACTAAAGGATACTTTATGCGGATGCGTTAATTGTGACAGAATTCAACGTGTCTAGGTCTTAGGATGATGTCCCGCCTAAGTCTTAAGAATGATATGCCGCTTCGAGATAAGAAATCATTGCACTAAATAAAGAAACCAGCATATAATCGGATTTAATATGACTAATACAGTTTTCTATTATTTGGCTTGCATCGCTCTTTTATCTTCTGATTGTTTTCTTACGTGTTTATTATGTTTAGAATTGATTATTGTCACCATAAAACCTGTGCCAGTCTCTTAGGCTGAAAACCCCCCATATCCGTTAGAAGCGTATATAGCATAGGTTTAACAAGTAATTAGAATTAACTTAAATAGAAGTAATTAAAATACTGATAGATTATAAGGTTAACGACCTCGCTCTTAGTGATCGACACCCTACTTACCATGAAACTCCACCCGATCGGGTACACTACCCGTTAAAGTGTTGTTCTAGGATAAGTCAGCTAAATATAAATTTAAAACTTGGTAATCAATAAATTGACCCTACACGACAGTACATCACCTGCGTTTATTTCAATTTTCCCTTCGTGATCAAGCTAGCAACTGTCTTGAACGTCTTCCAGATGGATCCATCACCACATGGGAGGATCCTACTACTCGTTTCCTTGCTCAATTATTTCCATCGGGAAGGACCGCAAAACTCCGCAATGATATCCTAATGTTCCAACAACATCAAGGAGAATCTCTCTTAGAAGCATGGACTCGTTTTAAGGTCTTACTCCAAAAAGTCTCTCATCATGGCATCGATCTTTGGCTCCAAGTCTAAATCTTTTATGACCATGTCACTCCCGTCACAAGACGAACTATTGATCAATCGGCCGGTAGCAAGCTTCATGACAGAAACGCTGAAGAATCCTGGGCATTATTAGAGGACCTCACCCTTTATGACAATGAAAGTTGGAATGACCCAAGGGATTTCGCTAAGCCGGTCAAGGCAATCACTTTGCCCTAAGATGTACCGAGTACATCTGACCGCCGCCTCATCAAGCTCGAAAATCAAGTCCAACGATTGATGGAAGCTCATCTTGCTTCGACGCAACCTACTTAAGTGAACAAAATCACTTTGTCATGTGAGATCTGCAGTGGTCCCCATGACACTCAGTACAACATGGAAAATCCCGAACAAGCCTTTGTTGAATATGCATCGTCCTGTAACGACAAAGCGAGAGGTAAGTGGTACACTTTCAAACCCGAGCAAAACAATCTTGGTGACACCTACAATCCGTCATGGAAAAGTCACCCAAACCTTAGGTGGAGACAACCCCAAAATTCCCAAAACAATTTTTCAAACCCACCTAACCGATTCCAACCCAATGGTTCAATCCCGAACTGTTCCTTCAACAACAATCCTCAAAACTTTAACAGTCAATCAAATCTAGAAGGATTGGTGTCCAAGTTCTTGGCATCTCAAGACGCTAGAGTGTCCAAGTTTGAAGTCGATTTCAAACGACAACAAAGTGAGATGACCAAAAAAATCAACAGAGTGTTGAAAGCCATCACCGATTGAATAGCTGGAGCACTTCCTAGCGATATGGTTAAGAACCCGAAACTGAATGTTAATTCTACCTATCCAGTTTTGTCTGCTTGTTCTTACATAACAGAAGACCCCCAATGCTCAACCCAAATTCAGGGTTCGATCAACACCATCACAATCCATCAAAGTAACCCCTGAAACGACAAGCCAGAAGAGGATGAGCAAGAAAAGAAGGACAACTCGGAAAACATAAATACCAACCCTTCCTCACCACCTGATCCATCGGTTTCATTTATCACCGAAAAAGTCCGTAAACTCAATTCATTCTTCGAATAACTTGGGTTGGTCCCCTAGTCATCCCACACAGAAATTGTTTGCACAAAATGGGATGACAATGACATAATGTTTATCGAAATAATTAAGCAAGATGATGATTTGGACATAGAGGAACCCAAAGTGGGTGAAAACGCAGGAACAAGAGAGTATGAGGTGGCGTATTTTGACGTATTCCCAACCAGAAACGAGTTGGCACATGATAAGTATCTAATGTGCGGTCCAATCCCTTCAATATTTCTAAGAAACCCCATCATCATGGAAGGGTGTTCGTCAAACATTAAAATACCATGCAACATTGGACATGTGCATATTGAAAAAGCCTACATTGATCCTAACTCTCCTCTAAATATCATGACCCGAATGATGTATAATTGGATCATGAGAAGAAAACTTGACCCAAGGGAAAATTCGGATAGAGGAGTTAGCAACTTCATGGGAAAGGTTAAGGGAATGCATGTTTTCATAGGAAATTTCACTTATGACATGGACTTCAAGATTGTTGAAGATATTAGCTCAATCATTGACCATATACTGTCACAAGTAGTACTAGGAAAACCCTTTGTTGAAATATCCAACATGACTCATGACACACCCGAAGGAGTAGTGATGTTCATAAACGGGACCGATGAAATTGCATATAAAATGCCCCATAAGATAGAACAATACAACTTATTGTCAGACTTAGAAAAAGACCACACAAAATCAGTCTACATTTGGAACGAGGAGGACAAGAGAAGAGGTGTAGGGTACATGATGAGAAAAATATTAGGGTTTTACAAAGAATGTCTAGAGCTTGGACCCGAATATGTGACTGGAATGGATGATGAAGGAGAAGTCACGTAAGGACGTGTGACTTCGAGTCTAGCTACAAGACTCATAAATAAAGAAAAGCAATTCTTGGGAGGCAACCTAATATTTATTTTTCTCGCATATTAGGAGTGTCGTGTGTTTTAATTCTTTTCATTTATTCTTTTATGTTTGAATCATTTTGTAATCATGCTTTGTTTGTTTGTAACTTTGTCTTATTTACAATCAAAGGTATTTTGCATAAAATAAGTATAGGGGAATATATTCGGTTTTCAAGAACCAATTCAAACATAATTAAAATAAATTGTTTAGATTAATTCGCGTCAGTTTTAAGTCATATGATTGTAATGATTAATTCCAGGTTTTTATGCAGTGCTTTCTGTATGAATAACCTATAAAACTGCGTATAGGAAATTTCTCATTAAAAATGAAGAGGAATTCTATACAGTGCCTAGAGACGGCGTCGAGATTAAAACTCGGCGGCATCGCGTCTCCAGCAATGTGAAGATTCGAAAATTTTCAAGTATTTTTGAAAAATAGAATGTGCAATATTTAAAATTTGTAATTCTTTTATAAACCTCCATAAACATATGATTACATCATTACTCTCATCCTATCCTTACTGCTTTCATAGAGTCAAAACCCTAAATTCTCGTTATATATATATCTATCCCGTCAAATTTTGGTGGAGTTGTCTTTGTCTTTGATTACAGGTTATATTTGACGATAAGAAGCTTGGAAGTTCTTAGGAAGTTTCATTAGACGATTCTTGGAGGACGATTTAACTAGTTATCGTATGTTTCTTCTACATTATTGAGCAAACCAGGGGAGTACTAGTTTCTTTTACTTGTTATTTTCCCTTAATTTGTTTTTACGGGTACATCTATAAAACATTGGGGACAATGCTCAACTTAAGTGTAAGGGGAAAATAAGCCTTAGAAACTATTCCTTCATTTGCCATTTACTTGTTCCTTAAAATGATGGGTAATATATCGAAACATAGCATAAAAAGATAATTTTGACCAAAATTTAAATTTTTTTGTGACACATACCGACGAAAACCGAGTATTAATAGCGTCTCATGGATAGGAATGTGTATGACTAACACAAAAAACCCTTAAAATTCTACCCAAAAATTGTGAGGTTCGCCTTTAGATCTTTAGGAATTCGGGTATCCATTATTGATACCCAAGATAGCTTATACCTTTAGCTTGTTGGAGTTAAGGTTTGATGTGTCGTTGTGAGTAGGTATTTTATGTATCAAGTTTTAATATTTATTTTATGTCGACTATACCTAAAACAACACTTTAATAGGCAGTGTACCCGGTCAAGATGGAGTTTCTTGGTAAGTAGGGTGTCTTTATTGTTTTTTTTTTTTTTTTTTACGGGTACATCTATAAAACATTTGGGACAATGCTCAACTTAAGTGTAGGGGGAAAATAAGCCTTAGAAACTATTCCTTCATTTGCCATTTACTTGTTCCTTAAAATGATGGGTCATAATATCGTACATAAGCATAAAAAGATAATTTTGACCAAAATTTAATTTTTTTGTGACACATACCGACGAAAACCGAGTATTAATAGCGTCTCATGGATAGGAATGTGTATGACTAACACAAAAAACCCTTAAAATTCCCCCCAAAAAATGCGAGGTTCGCCTTTAGATCTTTAGGAATTCGGGTATTCATTATTGATACCCAAGATAGTTTATACCTTTAGCTTGTTCGAGTTAAGGTTTGATGTGTCGTTGTGAGTAGGTATTTTATGTATCAAGTTTTACTATTTATTTTATGCCTACAAAATACCTAAAAACAACGGGGACTATTTAAATGGGAGCAATTACCCAGACAAGATGGAGTTTCATGTGTAAGGTAGGGTTCGATCACTAAAGAGCGAGAGCGCGTAATATCTAAGTATATAGCTAGTATTCTAATTTATGCAAAACCTAAGTTAAACCAAAACTAATAATAGGGGGTTTTCAGCCTGAGAGACTGGCATGATTTTAGTTCTAATTATCCTATGGTTTTGATGACAATTCACACACGCAAGTTGATAGACAAAAGATAAAGAAGCGGTCAAGCCTTATGTAAGGTAAACAATACTAGCCATGTTTAATTAAATAGGACAATGGTTTGTTTATTTAGTGCAATGAATGACTTATCTTGAGGGTTATATCATTCCTAGACTTAGGCGGTACTTCTTCCTAAGACCTAGACACGTTGAATCCTGTCACAATTAAACGCATCCGCAAAAAGCATTTTATTTGTTGATTATAATCTATCTTAGGAGATTAATAATGATCTTATTAAACCCTATCCCATTAGGACTTTACTAACTTACTTGTAAATATGGAGATCTATCCCAGACTTTTAGCCTACGCCCACACAACACCGAAGTTGCAGCACATTAAATATGTAGGACTAGACCCAGTTGAATGATAGGTCACATAATTAAGCACGTAAATGAGTATAAATTGATAAACATAATCAACAAGCAACGATGAATTAAGCATTCGAGATAAACAAACCAAACATTATATTATCATAAACATGGCTAATACCTAAAGGTATTAGCCGATAGTCATTGTAACAATACACGAATTCATAGATGAACGATTAAAGTAACGAAAGATTACGCTAATCGAACGCGTATATAGAGTGTAAATGATTACAAGTGTTTTCCCATCGATTGGAGCACTTTGCAGGACCTTTTTGGCTTCTTAGATCTTTTGGAAATCAAACTTGGTGGTTAAAAGCATTCCCTAAATCGTATTTAAGGTTTGGTATTTATAAACTCGAAAAATTAGTCGATACGGCGTATTGGAACTCAATACGGTGTATCAGGGTTTCTTGGCGTGGGCTCCACGAATAAAATATTCTAGAATTTTATTAAGCTAGTTTGGATACGGCGTATCCGACTTCCTGGATACGGCGTATTGAGCTCCTTCGGTTTGCTGTATTGGACTTCTTGGGTACAGCATATTGAGTTCCTCTGATACGGTGTATTGGGGTTATTGGATACGGAGTATTGGCTGAAAGTGTACTTTTCTTGATATTTGACCAAAGTATAATATACGGCGTATACACTGACGTGGATACGACGTATTCTTCATAGTCAGGCAATGGTCTTGAGTTCTTCAAAGTCTTTAGATACGGCATACGCTTCTAGAATGATGCGGCGTATTGATATCAGAATCAATGACTTTCTCAAACTCTTCGTTTATGTTTCAAAACACGTCATTTTCTTCGTCTTTTGCTAAATGCTCGATAATTACTGCAAATAACAAATACAAATGATTAAGTACCAATTCGTGCAATAATTATATCAAATGGGTAATTTATTTAGGATAAATGATGGTATAAATGTGATGTTATTTGAAAATGTATCCCAACCGAAGTCAAGGACTTTTCCGTTTAAGCACTTCTTTTGTTTTAATTACCTGTACAAGACCAAACACCTCACGAAATATGAAAACACTCAGATCACTCAACTAATCTAGGGTGTAACATTTAATTGGTACGCTCATTTGCTCGGTCGTGTTTGGCTTCATATCATATGCTTGGCAAGGATACACATCTCCACCACTAGAGCTAAGGAGAAACAAGTCAAAAGGTAAATTGGGTTCCTATGTAAGGCTAAGGGTTAATCATTCTAACAATCTTTCACCGATAGTACCATCCCAACAAGGCAGCTGAAGCACACATACACGGCCGTAACGACGGAATAGACATGTGTGTTCGAACGCATCTTCATTTGAGCTTAACCAAAGGGTAGGATGAAGAATGATATAGGGTAGGGACCTTCTAGTTTTCACCAAAAGTAATAAACCAACAAGGAGGCTAAATCACGCATACATGGCCGTAACGACGGAATAGACATGCATGACTTACTTCAACCTTGTTCAAGTAAAACCTAAGGTTAATCGCTAGGAATGGGAAGTAAATTGTTGTTAAATAAAATTCACAAAACAAATATGTTGGAAATTATATTTGAGTTGATAAGACAAAACAAGAATGAAACTAAAGGACTAAAATTGTCATTCGAGAATTCTACAAGCTGGTGGAGAATTATTGAAGATTTAGTCAAAGATATCAAATTATAAAGATATCAAAAGATCTCCTTATGAAGATAGAAGATAATAGAAGATCAAGTTAAATATTTAAAAGATTTATGTTTATCTCTTTGTAAAACCTATTATCTCTAGTATATAAAGAGATACAGGTTATAGGTTTTATGTATCCAAAAAAGTGTGTCAAGATGTAAACACCAGAAAAGTGTGTATGTTCTAGGCGTCAAGTCCTCTAATTGGACGTCTAGGATTTGTGTGTTTTAGCCTCAAGGATCTTTGATTCTTTGTTATAGTTTAGATAACACGTTCTAGAATTGATCATCTAGAATTGGGGCTATGAAGAACGTTTGGTTATTAATGAAGAACACCTTGTTGAATATCTTTGTTCTTATTCCGCTTTGTTTTTATAACTTATGAACATTGATATTATCCTAATGATTATTTGGTTTTCACAATTGGTATCAGAGCCATGTGGCTCTCGATCTAGGATCTACAAGGTTTTAAAGAAACCCTAAAAACCCTAATTTTCAAGAAATCGTGTGGTGAAAGTTTTATGGGGTTATGAAGATTCAGTGCTATAATGATGCTTATAATCGTCCTCTCTACCTGTTTGGGTATGCAATACGATTGGTAAGCTTTGTTACTATTTATTTGGGTTTCTTTTTTATTCGTTGTGCTCTAACTAATCAAACCCTAAACAATTAGGGTTTATATATTGTTTATTCGGATCTGATGTGGTGTATACACGGCTTGGTATGAATTCATTCAAACTCTTTTAGGGTTTTTTTATAAGCCGTGATTATTTAAAGTTGGGGTTTGCACTAATGGTATCTATGGTGGTCATGATTTGGAAGAGAAGGATGAAAATGTTATTCTTGATCATTATCGTGCGTAAATCAGAAGACATGGAAACTTTCAAAGCAATGATCTAGATCAGCTGGTATACAAGTGGTAATAGGATGGTTACTACTGCTAGGGTTAGCAGTTACTACTGTTGGATTTGTATACAAAGTTAATGCTGTTAAAGAAGATTAATGCTGCTTGGATATAGTTTCTGCTGTTTGTTTAAATTAGTGCTGCTCGACTCAGTTAATGCTGCTAGGGCTCAAGTACATATTAATGCTGCTAGTATATACTTAGTGCTGCCAAGTATATACTTAATGCTGTCAAGGATGGTTAATGCTGCTAATGTACTTTGTGCTGCCTAGTATGGAAGAACAGTAGTAAGTCATGAGTTAATACTGCTAAGGTATAAAAGCAGTTACTACTGTTATTATTGTTGGTTAATACTGCTAGCCTTGTCCGATAAAAGAAGTTAGTACTGCTAGCTTTGACAGATATCGGATAACACACACATAAGATTTTTGGTTTTTGGTTCTTAACTGATTTAAAGGCTCGTATTTTATTGATTTAATTGGTTACGAAGACGATTGTTTATCACTTATTTGAAGGTGAAGTGGAATTATTTGGTTTGTATTTTATCATATCTTAAAGTGAGTGTAACACTTTAGAGATAACTTGTTCGTGCTTAGAAACGATGTGACGAAGAATTGACAAATCTAGCAAAGGTGTGTGATTTTTCTTATGGTGCTCAATGCTCACATTTGCTATCACTTTGGTTATGTGTCTCATAGAAGATGAGGATAAATTGTCAAGATATTGCGGTCTCCCTATACATTGGTTTGGGTATACGTTCAAAGTCACATGGAAAGTGCAAGATATAAACCACAAGTTTGGGTTGTTCTACTTCAGCATCAAGTTCGTTATACTTGGTTTTCTTCATCAGTAATCATTACATAGAGCTTACAGAATTGAAGATTCAAGAAATGGTTAACATATGGGTTTCAAGGGAAGTTCATGCTTATTTGGTTTTGTCATTATCAACTAGGGGAAGATTGTTGGGAATTATATTTGAGTTGATAAGACAAAATAAGAATGCAACTAAAGGACTAAAATCATCATTCAAGAATTCTAAAAGCTGATGGAGAATTATTGAAGATTTAGTCAAAGATATCAAATTATAAAGATATCAAAAGATCTCCTTATCAAGAAAGAAGATAACAGAAGATCTTATTTGATATTGATAATAAGGGGAAGAAGATTTGATGATTTGCAACTTGTAAATCCTTGGTAGCTTAAGGGGAAGTTTTCATTCATATATTAACTTCAGGGGAAGTTCGTGCTTATTTGGTTTTGTCATTATGAACTAGGGGAAGATTGTTGGGAATTATATTTGAGTTGATAAGATAAAACAAGAATGAAACAAGTTGGAAACAAGAAGGACCAAAGTTGTTAGTATTGGTGTCTACAAAGATGTAGGAGATATGAAGATTTGGTCAAAAGAAGAATAAGATTATTTATTAATGTGAAGATAAAGGATGTATAATTATTTGATGCTTTTCATTAATATCTTTTATTAGTTTCCATGTAAGCCTTGACTCCTTATGCTATAAAAGGAGGTCCAGGCATATTGTTTTAGGCATCCAGAAAAGTGTATGTTCTCAATGAGAGTCGACTAAAGAAAATGTGTGTGTACACGTTTGTATAGTTAGTAGTAGACGTCTATCTAGAGTTTAGCCTCAGGATCTTTGATCCTGTTATAGTTAGTGTAAAACCGATATTTCTGATAAATAGTATTGGGGCTGTGTTGATTAATAAAAGAAAACCTTGAAGTAACTTTGATTTGTGTTTATTATTTCCGCTGTGTAATTTATATCATTGTTATTATATTAACCTAGATGAGGTCTAAACAACCTCGAGCTTAAATAATCAAAGAACCTATCACGTGTTTTAGGTTTTTCCATATAGTGGTTAATTTGTATATGGACACCCATCTCAGGACTGGTCGATTTTTGGTAATTCATATGGGTCAGAGGTCTTAGGATATCAAGCTCACAATTCATTATTGGGTATTTGTCATCAATAGGGTTTATGATGGATTGGGTTGTAGTTGCGTTTAGCGTGTCTGTTATGACACATCCATGATGGTGACATCTGGTAATTAACATGGGTTATGGGTCATTGTGCGTTGGGTTGTAGTGGCTTAATATTGTAATGGAAACCAAGCCGGACGGTGATTATGGGCTAATTCTTCATTGGGTTTCGATCAAGGGTCATGTGCATTAGGATATCACTAGTCACATTCATTTAATGGGTATTTTGACATCATATGGGTCCATTTGTTGGGAATAAATCTTCACTAGAGTATCATACTGCAAGGTATACTAACAGTACTAATGGAGTTTAGTACTGCAGCACAAACTTAGAAGGCCAGAGTTAGTTAATACTGCTAGAAGAAAGATTAATACTGCTGATGGTCAAAGCTGCTAACTTGGAGATAAGGATGCATGGAGATAAATAAGGAATGTATATCTTTTATATTTTAGGAAGATTTTTTTTTTTTTTTGCTATGTGATTAGGATTGATGTTATTTTGTAAAGGACTCCTTGAGTGTATAAAGGAGATCCATGTTCAAGGTTTTTTATACGCATTCATAGACACCTTTCGCTTAAGAGATAGAGAATTACACCTGATTAAGTTTGTAATAAGCTTCAAGGTTTGTAACCAGTTAGTACTAATCAGAGTATCGTATTATCAATAATATTGATGCAGTTTGTGCATATATTCATTGTTGGTTTGTTCATTGCTAAATACTTCTAGAGATCAAAGTGTAGATTCTGCATACACTTTGATATACAAACAAAGTCTCAACTATTGTTATTTTGGATTCACCAAAGGTAACAAACACTTTACGACGTAAAGAATCGATCAAGGCGTGGGATTAACAAGTGGTATCAGGAGTGCTTTGAGAAATACTTTGATCTGAAGTTAATGGTTGGAGAATCTTCAGAACAATACATTAGATATAGTTCCCTGCTTAAACTCGGGGAGTATGAGAAGTGGGAGATCAGGATCAAACCGTACTTTCAGATCTAGGATTATGCTCTATGGGAGGTCATAGAGAATGGGAATTCATGGGTACCTATTCCTGTTACAGCCCAGAAACTAGTCCATCAACAGTAACAAAGATGATTGTGGCTTATTACTGATGAAAGAAAAAAGAACGTGTAAAAAGAATGATGTAAAGGCCAGAAGTCTACTACTCATGGCACTACCCAATGAACATCAACTTACCTTCGATCAGTATGTTGATGCTTAATCAATGTTTGCTGCTATTAAAGCTCGATTTAGAGGGAATGAAGCAACAAAGAAGACGCAGAAGGCCATGCTGAAGCAATAGTATGAAAACTTTGATGCTTCAAGCTCAGAATCACTTGATTCTATCTTTAACAGGCTTCAAAAGGCATGTTGTTTAGATTGGCAATTCTAGGTGTAGTTACTCCTCTAGAAGATCTAAATGTTAAGTTTTTAAGGGAGCTTTACTTCTGAATGGGTTACACATTGTGTAGTTTGGAAGAACAAACCTTGATATTGTTATTATGGTTTATATGACTTTATACAACAATTTTAAATTGTTAAACAGAGGATTAGAAATCTATTGGCCACAAACAATGATGATAAGAACTTGGCATTTCTAACCACTTCAGGTGCAAGCAGTATTAATAATATTAATACTGTTAATCCTGAAGTTAGTACTGGTAACACCAAAGTTAATACTGCCAGTACTGAAATTAGTACTGCTAGTTTTAGTGATGCCACAGTATATGCCTTTCTATCAACTCAACCACAAGGGGTCAATATAGTTCATGAAGATCTTGAGCTATTCAAATGGTGATTTTGGAAGAAATGGATCTAAAGTGGAACATGGCACTACTGAGCATGAGGGCTAAGAAGTTTTATCAGAGAACTAGTAGAAAGATCATCATTGATGGAAGCAATACTGCTGGATATGATAAATCAAAGGTAGAATGTTTCAACTGTCATAAAATGGGACATTTTGCCAGAGAATGCAGAGCACCAAGGAGTAAAGACAACAGAAATTGGAATTCAAGGTAGCTATCAAACGCAGTAAAAAATTGGAGGATGCTTCTGAAAAGGCTATGTGATGCTATAGATGGTCGTTTTGATTTGATTGGAGTGACACGGCAGTGGAAGAAATTCAGGCCAAAATGGATCTCATGGCATTCTCAGATTTTGAGGTAACAAATGGATAATTCTTGTTCATAATCTTGTCTTGAAAAAACTATGAAGCTCTAAAGGAAACCTGTATGATGATTTGCCTTGTTAAATTAGATGATCACTGGTTTAAACGCCTTCTTACATAAGGAACAGAGGTTTATCATTTTTAGAAGGACAAATCTTAAATAAAAAGAACATGAAGTCTTTTTTCTGAGGAAATTATTTGCTTAACAGATGTATAGGTATTAAGTATCAAATAGGATTACTTAGGATCTGAAATTGAAAGGTTACCACAAGAAAAGAGGGGTTTGAGTTTTTAGATTCGCAATGTTAGAAAAATCAGCAAAAGATTAGTTCAGTTGTTAGCAAGTCAGATAACGGAAAGAGCAAAAAGGGTTTTGGTTTATAATGTTGGCCCCTCACCTCCTCCTTTGATTCTTAATAGCCTACTCCTTTAGATTTATCTTATTCAGGTCTTGAAAGGATATTCATAAAAACCTGAGGTAATGAGTTTGGTCCTAGGGATTCAAGTTCTAACGCCTAAAATTAGTTGTGATAAAGAGTTAGATAATTCTAAGGAGAATACTGATGACTCTTTAAAACAACAACAAAAGACGGATTCTAAAACAAGCTCTGTTAAGTCTCCACTTAAGGTAGATAAAGATTGGAAAGAAAAGTTTTTCTGTCCTACTAATCATTTTAGGGAAGAAGAACCTAAGAAAGCTAGAGAGAATAATGATGCTCCAATTATTGAAGATTGGGTGTCAGATGATAAGGATGAAGTTAAGCATATCCCTAAGGTTGAAAAGAAAACTGTCATACCTACTGCTACTAAGAAAGAGTTTATTGAACCTGAAAAACAAGTTAGGAGGTCAGTTAGGTATGCAGAGATGTACAAGTCACAAAGACCTAGAGGAAACCAAAGGAATTGGAATGGTAAAAAATCTAATCAATTATGATGTAACTTTGTTTTTAATAACAATGCATGTTTTATCTGTGGAAGTTTTGATCACATTCAATACAACTGTCCTAAAACCTCTCATCCCAGTGCACACAAACATATGGCTCCAAGAGCAGTCTTAATGAAGTCTGGCCTAAAATCTGTTAATACTGCAAGGCTTGTTAATATTGTTAGGTCTATTAATACTTGTAGACCTTTTAGTACTGCTATGTCTTTTAATACTGTTAGGCCTTCTTATACTACTCACCCAAAATCAACAGTTCATTATGCTAGACCAAGGATAAATTTTCAAAATCAAGCACAATCAACTGTTTGCAGGCCCTTTTACAAGAGAACAACATTAACAAAAAGGTCTTATTATTAAAGGTTTAATACTGGTAGGCAAAATGTTAATACTGTCAGGGCAAGGGGATTTAATGTTGTTAAGACCTTAGCATGTTAGGTTTGGAGACCCATCAAACCCAATGGTGCATCATTGGTTTTCAAACAAATATAGTACATTGAAGCAACAAGGCAGTTCCAAAGTGCAGTAATGGCTTGGGTCCCCA
Source organism: Tanacetum coccineum (assembly GCA_026074375.1). Taxonomy (NCBI): domain Eukaryota; kingdom Viridiplantae; phylum Streptophyta; class Magnoliopsida; order Asterales; family Asteraceae; genus Tanacetum; species Tanacetum coccineum. Next base: position 5,658 of record BQNB010059787.1, on the reverse strand, counting down.
AAGAAAACTAACTTCATAAGTTTTATGCAGAGCAATTCATAACTAAATGATAAAGGATTTGTTGATAGTGGATGCTCAAGGTACATGACTGGAAACATAGCCCATCTTTCAGATTTCAAAGATTTTGATGGAGGTTATGTTACTTTTTGTGGAGGAGCATATGAGCTGAATTAATTGGCAAAGGTACTATTAAAACTGATAATTTGATTTTGATAATGTATACTTTGTCAAAGAGTTAAAGTTTAACCTCTTTAGTGTCTCACAGATGTGTGACAAAAAGAACTATGTTCTTTTTACTGATTCTGAATGTCTTGTTCTATCTCCTAATTTTATGTTACCTGATGAAAATTAGATACTTCTTAAATTTCCGAGACATGATATACATGTATAGTTTTGATATGAAAACTATGTTCCTATTAGATAGTTAACTTGTTAGTTGCAAAGGCTTAATCTGACGCGTATCAATGCTATGGCATAGAAGGCTTGGTTCATTTAAAAATTTTAAGAATATTAATAAAACTTGTCAAAGAAAATCTTTGTAAGAGATCTGCCTTTATAAAGGATTTGAGATATGACCAAACATTGTTGCCTGTAATTAAGGCATGCATCACAAGGCCTTGTAAGACCCAGGCCTTTTATTCCCATTTCTAAGGCCATTGTTTATGCTGCACATGGATCTCTTTGGTCTAACTTTTGTTAGTAGCCTAATGCATAAAAAGTACTGTTTAGTAGTCACTGGTGATTATAGTAGATTTTCATGGGTTTTGTTTTTATCAAATAAGGATGAAACAACTAAGAACCTTAAGAATTTTATCAAAGAAGTATAAAACCTAGTGGATAAGAAAGTAAAAATAATCAGAAGTGATAATGGGACAAAGTTTAAAAACAAAGTGATGGATGAAATCTGTAAGGAAAAAGGTATTAAAAGAGAATATAGTGTAGCTAGGTGACCTCCTCATCCAAATGGTGTAGCTAAAAAGGAAGAATAGGACACTCATTGGGGCTGCTAGAAAACATTAGCTGACTCTAGTTACCTACCACAGTTTGGACTGAAAGCAGTTTTTACTACTTGCTATGTACAGAATTATAGGTCTTTAATAATCAAAGCTCATAACAAGACTCCTTATGAACTCTTTAGAGGTTTTAAACCAGCTATAGGATTAATGAAACCTTTTGGATGTCATGTTACTATTCTTAATACCTTAGATAAGTTGGGCAAGTTTGATGGAAAAAGTGATGAAGGTTTCTTTGTTAGATATTCCTTAAGTAGCAAAGCTTTTAGGGTATACAACACTAGAACCAGGAAAGTTCAAGGAAATTTGCATATTTGGGTTCTTAGAGAATAAGCTATGTTAGAAGGAAATGGGCCAAAGTGGCTGGTTTGATTCTTGATTCTCTAACCCATTGAATGAATTTGTACTAGTGGTTGCAGGAACATTTTCTAATGGACTTTGCAGGTAACAAGGAAGTTTCTGAGCCTAGTACATCTTCTCAAAACAAGATCAGGATGTATTGTAATGCCATTTGGAAGGATGGTTCATATTTTTGGTGTTGATGCAACGAAGATATGCTGCAGATGCATCATACAGATAAAGATGGTTATGATGGGAATGATGCTTCAAAAAAGTCCTTTTGAACGATAGCATGTTTAAGGTAATGGTTCTGCTGATCAACAAGTTATAATCTGACCAGCCCAAAAGTTAATACTGGAAAGTAGGATGTAGTACTACTATCTTGAAGTAATACTGCTACCATGAAGACTTGGTAGGAAACCTAGTCATGCATCTGAGTCACACAAGTGGAGGCCCAGAAATTGAATTGGGTGAAAATTCTACAATTCTTATGCAGTACCTACCACTCCTTACACAAGAATTCACAAAGATCACCTAATTTATCATGTGATTGGTGATGTGCAGTCATCTATTCAGACAATAAGAATGACACCTTCTTACTCTAAACTAGGATTTCTTAGTGATATATATGAAGGGAAGACTCATAAGGACCTTCATACATGTCTTTTTGCTTGTTTCCTCTCTCAGGAAGATCCAAAAAGGGTTTCTAAAGCTCTTAGTGATCTAGTATGGTGTAGAAAGAATGCAGGTGGGGAACACCTACAATTCAAACTGCAAAAGTTCTGGATTATGATGTAGATTTTAACTGAAGGTCATTAGACTCATTGGTACCCAAAGTAGGTATACAAAAACAAGAAGATGAAAGGGGGATTGTCATTAAACAAACAAGAAAGGACCCTTGTTGCTACAAGGACATACTCAAGTAGAGGGCATAGGACTATGGATGTAGTTCCATTACACTTGTGGCTAGAATTGAGGCCATAAGAATATTCCTGGCTTATGCTTCATATATGGGATTTATGGTCTACCAAATAGATGTCAAAAGTGCTTTCCAGTATGGTCAGATTGAAGAAGAGGTCTATGTATGTCAACCTTTAGGTTTTGAAGATCCTTACCATCCTGATAAAGTCTATAAGGTAGTAATGCATTATAAGGACAGGTACTACTGCACCAAGAGCTTGGGTATGGAAAATTGGGCAATTATATCTTGTGAATGGTTTAATGAAGGAAAGATTGACCAAAACATTTATTCATCAAAGAGACAACAGGGACATATCTTGCTTGTTTAAAATCTATGTGGTTGACATTTCTTTGGATCTACAAAGAAGAGAGTTATGTGTTTTGTTTGGTAGCTTATGATGGATAAGTTTCAAATGAGTTTATGGGGTAAACTTTCTTCTTTTTAGGTTTACTTGTCCAACAGAAAAAGAAAAGGATTTTTATCAGTCATAGATAAATATGTCATGAGAATTTGAGAAAGTACAACTACATTGATGTGAAGTCCTGCCTCTACTCTAACAGATTTTGATAAGCTTTGGCTTCAAGAAGAGATGCGCTAATGTTGATGAACATCTTTTAGATTTATGATAGGATCTTTGATGTACTTTTATTAGCATCAAGACGTTAATCATGTTTGCAGTTTGTGCATGTGCAAGTTTTAGGTTTTTTCCCCCCTAAAGGCATCCTATCTTTTAGCTGTTTAAGAGAATTTTTATATACCATAAAGGGGGAAAAACCATCTTTAGGGACTTTTGGTATCTAGGGTTCTCCATTGGAATAGTTGCTTACATGTTAGTGACTATGCTAGTAGCTACATAAGATTGGTAAGACAAGCACTAGAGGTTGCAGTTTTTGGGAATAGGCATGTTCTACTTGGCAATGCAAGAAACAAACTATGGTTGCCACTTCTACTACTGAGGCTGAATATGTAGCTATTGCAAATTATTGTAGACAGGTTCTCTAGATACAAAACCAACTGCTAGACTATGGGTACAATTTCATGAATACTATTATTTTTTTAAAATACTAGTACTATTGCATAATAGAAATTCCTATTCTACATTCTAAAACTAAAACATATGACGTTAGCATCCTTTTTATAAGAGATTGCAATGCTAAAAAATATGATTCAAATGGCTAAGATTGACACTGAACATAATGTAGCAATCTTTTTCTTACATAAGGTTTTTGATGGCTATTTAGAATTCAGTACTTGTGTCTCAAGTATTAGGAAATTTCTCAATCCCTGTTGACATTTCTCTTGTTGTTTTTGTAAAGTTTGTTAAATGTTTGTACTGTTAAGTCTTTTGTGAACTTAATTTTGCTAGTTATAATTGTTCTGCTAGTTATATTTAAAAACTTGTTTGTCAAAAAATGTTAATTTTTAGTTAGTACTCTTGTGATTTCTATGTCTCATTGTTAATCATGTTAGTACCCATTTAATAACTACTAAACAAGAAAAATGGTTAGATTATGTTCTTTCTTGGTTTGAGCTAAATCTTTAAGGCTAAAGCATTGAAGTGTGAAATTGGTTACTCCAATGGTTCATTAGTGAGGGAGGAATGGTGTTTGTTCTTCAAGTGTTGGTTTTAACACACATAACATATGGTCATCAGTTCATCATGTTTATAGACTTCAAGAATTGACTAGTCTAGAGCATAACAGCTACTGGTTTAAAGACACTTCTCAATATCGTTATAGTGATAGTTTCCTCAAAACTATATGGTTATCATTGCACCATGTTATAACAATGAAAGCATTGGCTTAGTCCAAAGCTTACGCTATTGGTTATAGATATCAATCCCCGTTAATGGCTGGGTTTATTAGTTTGCCAAAAACTATACTTTTGTGTGAATTTTGGTTAGCTAAAAGAATAAAGAGGAATTGTGAGCTTTTAAAACCAGAAAGTGAGATGTGTGGAAAAACAAACAGAGTGAAAAGTGAGTTAAAAGAATTGAGAGATAAAATGTGAGCTTAAAAATAGTAAGAGAGATTGTGTGAAGTTATTTTTGATTAATACAAAACTTTGGAGTTTGTACTACTTTTGGGTGGAGAAGTTAATACTGCTAGGCTTATTTTAGTACTGTTAGACCAAATTTAGTACTGCTGGATGACCGTTAGTACTGTTTGGGCCTAACAGATTTTTCATTAATTAATAAAGCTGAGATATTTTCGCCAAATTCCTATGATATAGAGTTTGACTAATTGGACTTTCGTGATCTTTCTATATATATGTTTAATTTAATCATGATAAACTCAATTTCTTTAAGTCGGTCAAACCATATTCTCAATTTCTTATTTAATCTCATTTAACTTTCTTTGACATACATATCTTATCTAGGATTATATTCCTACATGATTACTCACACGTTATTCATGGTAAATTTGGATTTTTGTGACAAGCACAACATGGTAGCATTTTTAGAGAAATCTACAGGAAGTGCAGGGTTTCATCAAGTCATCGATTTCCTAAATCGAAGTCACATTTGCTATGCCTTTAGTCTTTGTAAAATAAAACTGCTAGTTATAATTAGTACTGCTGGTTATATTTAAGACTGTTTGTCAAAACTGTTACTTATAGTTAGTACTGCTACTATTGATGGTCACTCCATGACTATCACTGAGGCATCTTTAAGAAGACATCTCAAGTTGGATGATCATGATGGTATTACTTCTCTACCCAACTCGGAGATTTTTGCGCATTTGGCACTCATGGGCTATCACACAGACTCAGATAAGTTAACTTTTCAAAAGGGTGCTTTTTCACCTCAATGGAGGTTTCTTATCCACTCTATTCTTCATTGCCTTAGCCCAAAGAAGACTGCTTGGGAACAGTTTAGTAGTAATATTGCCACTACTGTTATCTATTTAGCTACCAATAGGAAGTATAATTTCTCTAGGATGATTTTTGAGCATATGGTGTCTAATATCTCTAGCCCCCATAAGTTTTTGATGTACCCTAGGTTCATTCAAATATGCCTAGATATGCAGAGGAACCAACTTCAACAACACTCAAGAACATATCCTGTACCCTCTCTTAGCAACAAAGTTTTTAACAACATGAAGATGCCTACAAAAGGATTTTCAGGCCAGGAAGTTGCTCTATTCCCTACTAGGTTAGATGTTACTGAACCTTCCACTTCACCTTCAAGAATCACATCCTTACCTTCCCATTCACCTACACATTCACCTTCACCTGCACCTTTACCTACACCTGAACATATCACTGCTGCACCAACACAACCATCACCAACACAACCATCACCAACACAACCATCACCTGGAGCAGAACACCATCTTCCTACAC